>CAJNIZ010031691.1:37982-72334 GCA_905231905.1 Symbiodinium pilosum | reverse complement strand
TGCCGCTTCTTCACGCCGCGCTTCGGTTTCGCAGGTCTGGCCTGTGGGTCGGCGGACTGAGCCGGAGGCTCTTTAAGTAAAGGAAGGTGGGGTATTGGAAATAAGCCCCAATGTAATAAAGTATATATTAAGGATCCCACCCTTGAAGCCCCCTGATCCCCCAAGCCCAATAAGCACAAACTCTAAAACCAAAAAACTCCCATGTGTTGCCATTGGTACAAGTTTTTGTTTTGGGGGGGGGGGGGTGGTTCTGAAAATAACCCCTACATCCCTCATAAAGGCCCCCAGAATCCCCTTAGAATCCCGAGCGCATACGAAAGCAGCGCCAAGGTCAAGGTGACGAAGTGAACGGAGGAAAGAGGAAAGCCTCCCTACAGCAATCAATTAGTTACTGGTTCTTAGTAGGGTTTAGGGCTTGGGGTAATGGAGGAAGGCCTCCCTATAGCAATCCATCAGTTAGTGGTTCTTAGTAGGGTTTAGGATGCAGGGTTTGACTACTTGGAGGGTCATGGGAACGTAGTAAGTGAAGGGTAATGGACTATTTTTGTGGGTACTTCCCAAAATTACGGTCCCATTATGATAACCCTTAATATTAGGTGCCGTAATATCACCCATGACCAGAAAGGGCCCGCAATTTTGAGAACGACCCATGTAATTAGAAATGATATAGGGAGTATATTCCCTTATTCCCTACCGAAGACCAGTAAGCTAAACAATCCCTTCTACGCAATGGTCCCCCGAAGCCATGCCCTCAGTCCCTACTAGCGACTCACGACCGGCAAGTGAAGCAAATCCCTACATATACCCTATAGTCCCTATATAATCCCTATATAACCCATTATAGTAGTTTCCATTTTCTTTTCCATTATCCCAATTTAATCCCTATATATACCCTATAGTCCCTATATAATCCCTATATAACCCATTATAGTAAACCCTAAACCCTAAACCCTGAACCGAGGTGCCCGGTTCCCCATGTCCGCGTTGGTCTTCGGGCTCCGGCGTCGGTGACGGAGGGCCTCTTGGATGGCGTCTTTCTCATAGGTGAAGCCATCCTACGCAGATCAGGGCTATGGTCTGAAGGTTCAGGGTCTAGAATTTCAGGAATAGGCCTTAGGGATTCGGGTTTTGGGAGTTGGGGTTTAAGCATTTGGGGTTTAAGGATTTGGGGTTTAGGGGTTTAGTGTTTTGGGATTTAGAAATATTGGGTTTTAGGTTTGGCGGTTTAGAGCTTGTGGCTTTTGGGGTTGAAGGCTTTGGGTTTAGAGTTTAGGGTTGAGGATCTTGGGCCGTGATTCCAGGATTCTGGGCTTAGGTTAAGCGGCACAGTTGTAGGAGTGTGCAAAGGCTTCTGCAGCCAAAGATTCAGGATTTCAACCTGCATCAAGTGACATGCGGCTGCTGCTACAGGAGCGGCAATAATTGCTAGATAATTCATCTTTTCTTCCTGTGAACCCTTTTTCATAAGCAATGAAGAGCATTGGTTCGTGGAAGATCTTGACTTTCAAGCACGTTCTCGGCGCTCACGCAGTGCTCAGGTCTCCTACGACGTCTCCGCGGCAAGATTTTGTCAGAAAACAGGGTTTTCATTTGCCATTTGTGGCTATATCCGAAGAGGTCTGCATCTGCGTTCTTACCATGAAGCCAAGATTTGAACCAGATCTCGACAAAGGCTGCTTCTCATAATATTTATCAAGCTTAGGGTGCTGTGACCTTCCCCAAGGCAAACATGGAACGCCACAAGGGATCGCCCATAGGATGGCGACTTGGAGCGCCAGGGGGGCTTAGGAAGTACACTCAAAACCCCTACAAGCCATGTAACAACCCTACTTAGGGAACCATAACAGTCAGGAGTCCTCCGCAACCACCGGATGCTCCATCAAGGATTGGAGGATGGGGCACATAAGCTCATCCGGATCAGTGAGGAGTCGCTTCACCTTGCTCCAGCTCTTTAGGGTTCAGGAAATTAGGGTTTAGAGTTTAGGGTTCAGGATGTAGTGTTTGGGGGTTCAAGTTTTGGTTTGGCGTCAAAGGCAAATGGTTTGGCACTTAAATGGGAGTTTCTCAAAACAGGGCTACCCTATAGAAACTTCATTGATGTATGGAGACTACAAGGACATTCTAAGGTCCTTGGTTTGCAGGAAGTTCTCAATTTCTTGACACCAATTCCCTAACCCCTAAACCCAAACCCCAAAACCCTAAACCCTGAACCCTAAACCCTAAACCCTGAACCCTAAACCCTAAACCCTAAACCGCAAACGTTGAAATTTTGGGGGATCCCTGCCCTTTGTTTTTTCACTGCGCGGTTCCACGTCAGGGTTTATGGTTTGGGATTTCGGGGCTTTGGGCTTTGGGGTTTAGAGTTTCCGGTTTTGGGGTTTGGGTTTGGCGTTTGGGGTTTGGCTTTTGGGTTTCAGTGTTTGGGGTGTACTTGGGGGGCTCATGGGACTTTGTAACTACTTAGAACTTGGCTTTTGGCCTGGAGTCCTACATCTAGTTGGGGCAACCTGTGCAAGTCCAGTTAGGGTGATTCTAAGCAGGGTCATAGCCCAGATAGAAGTCTAGTTGCTAAGTCCCATGAGCCTCCAAGCAGGGTTTAAGGCTAAGAGCCTCTCATAGGGGAACAAAATAAGGTAGTTTCCCTACAAAGGCGGATCCCAATCTAGACCCCAAGCACTATGCACCATAATCCTTATTACAGGAACCTCCAAAAATTGGGAGACCCGCCCAAACAAGGCCGGAACATGTGCTGACAGACGTTTGGGTTGAGGGACTAGGGTTTCGTGGTTACAGTAAGGTTTTTGCAGTATGTTTGAAGTTCAGCTTCCAATCAGCAAGAGTGACCAAGTGGACCGGGACACAATCCCATTTTTGTCAGTGCTGTTTCACCTTGCAGTACTGTGAATGTTTGTGCGTATACCATCCTAGGCATTCAGGAGACCGTCATGACCTCTTCCAAATAACAAACAACGCCCCTAAATATATGCTGGGAACTCTTGTTTTTAGCCTGTATCTAACGATACTGCTGCTCATTATTATTCATGGCTCCTGGGGCAGTTGCGGGCTATCGCAATCACCTACGGCTGCCACACACACACACATTCATCCTAGCTACCTCTCTCCTTAGTACCCGCTTCAGTAATGGCCACAATGGCAACTGTGCTACTGACGCATGCTTTAGACCCAACACCCTAAAAGAAAGCATAGTGTAGAAGCCTGACAGTTACCAGTACTCTGCCTTTCGATCGGGAAAATCAGTAGATATCCCAAAACCCAATTCCAATGCCTTCGGGTTCCACTACGTAAACCCTTTGTAGACGTTTAGCAGTCCCCACCAATGAACGCTTTTAAACCCCAAGCCCTAAACCCTAGACTCTAAATCCTAAAACATGCAGTGGTGTCCATGTTCCATTCCTCCATTCCCTGAACCCGAAGCACCAGAATTTTAACCTTAACATTTGGGGGTTTGTCAAAATTATGGTCCCTTTTTGGATCCCTATTATAATACGGAACGTAATATTTAGGGTACCCCAAAAAAGGGACCATGATTTTGACAACCACGCATTTACACCACGGCACCAGAGCATCCACACCTTCCTCCTCGACCGAAATCACGTCAGTCAGCATTCTGGGGGCGCGATCCTGACGCGTTGAACTTCGGATATTGATGGAGGTTATATAGGGATTATGTAGCGTTTATACAGTGTTTATACAGGGTCGAGGGTTCACATGGGATTTAGGGTTTAGGGAACTGCTCAGAACTCCCTTCAAAATTCACTTAGTCCCTATTAGCCCAGGAACAGAAGCAAGTATGTTTGTAGTCAAATTTGGAGGTTGCCATAAAGAAGGCGACCCCGAGCGTAGACTCCAATATGCTACACGCCTTAATACAAGGGACCCCTACTTTGGAGAATTCTCCCATTTGGAAACCCATAACCGAACAATTGTGGAAGCGCCGTCAATGTGGACCCAGTCCCTGGTTATGGTCTACTTTGAGGCGCAGGCCCCTCCAGTTATCGTTGCAGTTATGTCCCAAGTATAACCATACTTAGGGCACTAAGGGAACTTATACTCAGGTTCTGCGTACAATAATACGTAAATCAGAACTACGCTAAACCTCCCAGTAGGTTCCAGATTATCGCCTGGGACTGGTGGACTCTAAACTCCCAAGACCCACTTTCATGCCCAACCCACGGATACTTCTTTAGGGTTTAGGGTTTGGGGTTTAGGGGTTTAGGGTTGCAACAAGCATATGGAATCACCCTACTATAGCTGCCATTATCCCGTGTGGTGACTATCAGCTACTAAGGGTATGTCTTTTTGGAAAGGATTCTTAGGACTCCCTCGTAAAGGTTCTGCATTCTAAGGTTGAGGTAAAATCTGACTTTCAATTCAGTGTACCTGAGCCCCCAAAAGTATGTAGAATAATTGCCTTTTGGGCTATATTTAGGGGTTTTGGGCTATTACTTTACCTACTTTGGGGGTCCAGGTAGGACCCACCCTCCCCACACAGTGGGGCAGTTTGCCAAACTCAGCTTGAGTGGACCTAGGGCCCAGCCAACGCACGTTAAAAAGCTGAAAGACGCTAAACCTCCCATTCGCACTGTGATTGACATCCCATGAGTCAACCCTAAGCCCTCACTTTTTGCTGGGATCCACAACTTTATGTCACGCACATTCTTATTCTGTAGAATTACGGCTGATACGATTATTCTTACAATTATCATTATATGTATGTGTACAACAGTGCACAAATGCTGGGAGTTCTAGGTGGTGTTGAGTAGCCTTGCGGTTGTGCAATGGCTATTAGTGATTGGGGGGAGCGCCCTCAAAACCTAGAGCCTTGACCATCAACCCTGAACCACCACGCCCCTAAACTCCCAAACCATGCTCCTGTCCGCAGAAGTCCGTGCGCCGACGCTTCAAACATCCAGCGATGACTTCATCCGCACTAAGCCCTAGATACCTTGGGTCTAGGTATGAGGGTGCAGTGGAAGGACGTTCTAGCGGTCTAGGTTTGGGTTCAGAGTTCAGGATTTAGGGTTTAAAAAGGTTTGGGGTGTGTAATGTTTGTAGGGCCTAGGGTGATTAAACGCTTGAGGTATAATCATAGGCAGTTCCAATCCAAAATAGTAACGTGATTGAGGCCTAGATACTTCGGACATGAGAAGTTGATTGTTTAAAAAGGGGACCTTTGGAACCTTTTTGGAACACCTGCAGATGACACAGGATATAGGGGCCATCTATCACGGATCTTGTAGGCTGGGTTCAGACACCTGGGATCTAGGTTCACGGTCCAGAGCATAATGCGGCGCACCGGTGATGACAGTAATGATACTACTAATAAATACTGTATGCCTTAAAAGTCGTGAATGCCTCTCTCAGTGGGCGGTTTCACCACACTTAGTAAACATCCTTTATTTGTAGCATATGGTAGGTTGTCCAAATTGCGGTGCCTTTTGGGGCCCCCATTTTTGTACAGTCCCTACAATTTGGGGTACTTCAACCATGACCATGCCTTTGACAACGCCCTATATACAGTCCCCTAAGTCTGCAAAACTCTCACTTACGTATAACGGAGGAGGATACTGGGGCTTACAAGGATTGTTCGGGAGCTGTGCGGGGTGGGGTACATAGCTTGGAAAGAAATGTCTACTATGCTGAGAAGTATCCGGTGAGGCAACATTGCAGTAGTGAATGCGGCTTGTACGCAAGTTCTTTACAGGCCGCCAGCTTTTGAAAGCCACTATATTGCTCGTTTGCCGTTTGCCCATGCAGCTTCCAGCGGATATGAGAAATGGAGCCCCGGCACATCCTACAAGCCTTTCAGCAGTACGCATACTTTGTGATAAGTGTCCGACATTTTGCGGGGGATGAGGTACTGGGGCACTCGTAACTTTCATTAACAGACCTATTCCAAATTACTCCTCAAATGTGGCACAGCAAGAACAACTTATAGCTACTTGTACACACAAGCCAGCGGTAAGATTTGGGGATACGAGTCGCATTTAACAAAACCATCCATGAAGCCGTAGCATCCAAACTCTAAGAACTGACCCCTCAACCTGCTACTCCATAGAACCTATACTGGCAGGGTAACTTTGCTTCGCTAGAAGCTAGAAAGTTCAGGGCTTACCCTTCACTGAAGGGTCTTTAGCATTTGGGGGCTGTTCTCCTCGTGAAGCTTCTGTGAGGATTCCTGTTTGTCCTTACTCCTGCGGAATGCCTCAAAACCAAAAGCCCTACCTGGACCCCAAAGGTATGGAAAACACTTGCCTTTATGGCTATTATTAAGGGTTTAAGGCTATGATTTTACATACTTTTGGGGTTTAGGTAAACCTAAATCTTCAACGCCTTGCGGCCCTAAACTCTATGTAAACCTGACACCCTGAATGCCAGAAGCTCTATAAACTCTAAACCCTAAACCGTGTGAACCGGAATCCCAGATGCATAGCAATCTTGTCTGTGGGAATTCCATCTTTGCCTCGAAGGGCAGAGCTTCTGCAGGGGTAGGCTGAGGTTTAGGGTTTAGGGTTTAGGGTCTAGGGATTTAGGGTTCAGGGATTAGGGTTTAGGGTTTAGGGCTTAGGGTTTAGGGTTTAGGGATATGGATATTGCTACTTCTGCTACTAATGGCCTATGTCACATGCCATCTTAGAGTTGTCAGCATCAACACACTATTCGGGAAACATAGGACGAAAGGTTGAAGGCAGGAGGTTAGGGTAAAAACGTTCAGGGGAAATGAGTAGCTAAGCCGTGCGTCTCATGCTGCATATCGCTCGTATCTCCTTGTCCCCGAGTTCGTCGGTCGCGCGCCTCTTCGAAGGGGCCTCAATGAATATCAACGGTCCTACTTGATATGAATGGATGTGGGGATGAATACCTTTGAAAGGAATATGGAAAACTAGTCAGGCTTCAGCAATAACACTAGACCTTATGCAACTCCTTCAGGATCACAAGCAGAGTCAATGAAGGAAATCATGCATCACTCTCAGATCCCTGACTTTGCAGAAGAAGGATAAAAGTATGTGGGGTCTACATTGGGGTCTCCCTATCCATGGCAACTATCAAGTAAACTCTGACTTCCTCCTATGGTTCCGACGCTACAGAAGACAATTAACCTTCTGTTGGCGGCTGGCAACTGCTCAAAAACCTTCTGCGAACTCAAAGCCCTAAAACCTGAACCATACACCCCAAGTACCGCCCTACTTATCACCTAGGTGAGCGTAGGGGTCAGAGATTAGGGGTTAAGACATCGGCTTCAAGGTTTAGCGAGTATAGGGTGTGGCCGTCACTCTGAGGTCCTGCTGGTAATTAATTGGTGAGAATTCAACAAACCTGGCATGCAGAGACTTTGACTTCCCCCTGCGGATCGCAGTCAACCTTCTGGTGGTGGGTTATAATTGTTCTAAATGCCCATGGACCTCCAGCGGGCTTGAAATCCTAAACCCCGAACCAATAACTTCAAGTACCTCCCTGCTTCTCACGAAAATGAGGCAAAGGTGAGATTAGGGTTCAAGAGTTCGAAACATCGGCGTCACTCTGAGGCCCTGCTGGTAATTAGTGAGAATTCAGCAAACCTGGCATGCCCATTCCATGCAACGGAAACGACATCCACAACCCTAAGCCCACCTTTGCCATCTCAACTCCTGCGGTCAAAGGCACTGTCTCCGAAGACATGGTGCCAGCGTTCCGTCCGCAACCGAAATACAAGAAATCTTACAGCCTCCCTCCCCGAAACCCGGCTTGAGATGCGTCCCCCAAAATAAATGCACAGGTTGGGGCTCAGATTTTATGGTCCAGGAGGAGTTTGATGTCGATGCCCTGCGACGAAAGATGTGCGGCACAACTGTGAAAAGAGTCATGTTGCGTTGAAGTGTAATTAATGCCGTGGGTCCTTGAAAGATGAGAAAAAACTATCGGAGACACTTGTCAGCTTTACCATGGGGTGCACTGCGAGAAGCTACATTACCTTGCCTGCCCCTTGAACCGAAACTGCCGCAAGCAACTTGCAGCAGTTTGAGTTGTCCGTTCCAGAACTTCTACAGGGACTCATGTAGCATACCAGCAATTTCAGGAATCTTGAGGGATAAAGCGCGATGAGGCTTCTGGGATGTCCTGAGGAGCCGTTAAGCATGCCCCTTGGGGTTTCAGGAAGCCATGCATCTTCTTGAGTCACGTCTGGCCTGTAGAACCTCTGCAGGGCCCGACGGAGACAGACTCGCCGTGGCCTTTTTCTGGAAGTAAATGTCTCACTCCGTAAACCATACCATCTCAGAAAATCATGCTTGAGTGCAAATCCTGTAAACTGTCTCTAGCTGTTGTGACGTCACTTTGGAGGACTTCCTTCCTGCGTGAACTGCATAGCAAAAAGGGGAAAAGCGCAAATCAAAAGCTTCGCCAACTTGCAATACATCTAGAAAGGGTAGCGGATCCCTTGCACTTGCAGCTGAAGGCGGCAAGCCTAATTTGGCCATCGTAAACCTGACAAACTTACACCCTAAACTGTCCCCACACTTCGCTTTTGCGTCTCATGCTTGCTGCTCAATGACCACGACTCACGACCCCAATGTGGTCAACGGACACCTTTTTTTCATCTGCAGCATGATAAAGTCTTCCAGAACCTTGCAGGGGCATGTGCCAAAATCAGCTCTAGAGATTACAATATCAGGATGGTAGCAGCTTACTTGCTGCAGATGAAATGAAACCGGTTCAAGCCCTCAGCCAACCAGGATCCAGGACGCATGATCCTGTAACTCGCAGACTCTTATTTCACTCAGACCCCATCAAAGAAACTCCTCTGACTGAAAACCCTGTGCAACCGCCCCCACCTCCCCCCCTGGTAATTACCAGGTACCGTGATCATGAATTTCGACTCCCACCAGGTATCAACGACACATTTGCTGAAGATCGAGGTTTCTCAGTGAAGTGGTACCCTTAGGCCTTAGGGATTCTGGAAATTTGCCAGTATCTTTTTAGGGTGGTACTCAAGTCAAGGGGCTTTGCAAAGGGATGATAGAAGTCAACACTCACTCAAAGCAAACGTGCGATAATTTGGGTAATGTAACGAAAGGAACCTTACGTTGTGGCTCACCTATAGCATGGCCTCCCCTCGCAACTGGGCTCCAGGATGGTGGCATGGAGGACGAGCTCAGAAGAGGTACTCAATCTTAGAACCTTCGAGCTGGACGGACTTGATGATGACGGAAATTTTCTCATGCTGCCCGACACGGATGAAGCTTGGGTTTCCGAATCCCTGGTGTTGGTATAGATCAATGGGAATGGTAATGTCACGATCAACTGAATCCACAGAAATTGTAGCGCAGACTCTGGCTTTTGCAGAGCGGGCCAGGTAAAGGGCCGCCCGTCCGACCGGTGAATCAGATGCACCCTGCGGATAGTACTGCAACCAGATTTTGATGCCCAGCCCCGGCAAATAGACCTTTGGGCTGTTTTTAACCTGACCCCTCTGAAAGGCCGAGAAATCTTCTGAAGATAAATCCCAAGTGAAGCCACGGACAGCTGTCAGCACTTTGCTATTCTCAAGTTCCTTCTTCATGGAGGCAGCCTCGATTTTCAGGTCACTGATTTCTTTGTCGAGAGAGTTGATTCTTTCGTTCTGCTCTTCGATTGTTTCCTGCTGTCCTTCGAGCTGCTCCATCATTTCCTGCTGCCCTGCCAGCTGCTCCCTCAACTCTTCACAGGTTCTGCTAGCGTAGGCACAGCTCTCAACGACCCCATGCGCAGCATCTGGATTCCGACGATCCATGTTGTATGCTAGAATGTAACTGCTCTGCGCTTCTTCCTTGCTCCCACAGGCATCAAAGGCCTCCGCAGCGATGACGGCAACCTTGGCACCATCCTCAGGCCTACCTTCTTCCTGCAACTGGTTGGCGAGAGTTACACAAGATGCTGGCTCCAAGACCCGAACATGCTCTGCAGCAAGCGACAGCTTTGACAGCAACTTCTTTGGCACTTGGTTGTGCTCAAAGAAGAGCAGTTTCAACAGGACATCTTCCTTGTCCAGCGTTCCACCTTCCAAATGCTGAAGCAGTAGCTTTAGCAAAGCGCCTCGAACATCAGAATTTTCCTCATCAGCCATAAAAGCTTCAATCAAGAGTGGCTCCTGCGCAGAAGGATCTGATTCACAGCGCCTTGCCTGCTCCCACAACAGCGACGCCAATGAGCATGAGCATGTTTGCGTGTCAAATGCGAGGCCGAAGTCGCACTTGAACACTTCCAAGGCAAGGGCTGCTGCATCCAGCGGCGTTTTCAACAGCGACACGGCGCTTGCCAGCAGCGAGTCGGGAAGCGCCGGCAGGTCAACCACCACTTTGCCGTGGACCGCTGCCAGGACCAATGCAGCCCCTCCCAGCCAAACTCCAGGGTCAGCTGATGAACCAAGCTCAAGTGCAAACTTCCACAGCGCCTCTGCGCCATCAGTAGTCTGCCAGCGCGCTGCCAATCTGGTCGCGCACTCCTTGTCCAAGACCTGGGATTGCAAAACAGAGGGTCTCTTTTTTTGGAGTCTCTTCAATAAAGATTCAAGGCAGACCCCTGTGATTTTCACATCTCCCACCTCATGGCAAGGGAGCAGAGGTGGCCGCCGTGCCGTGGCTTGAAAGCCTTGCTGGTGGTTGGCAGGACATGGGTCCCCAATATACTGTATAGTAGTTTCCATTTTCTTTTCCATTATGCATATGTGGCCCCTATATACTATATAGTAGTTTCCATTTTACTCCAAAGTAGCCCCTACGTACTCCCCTGTTAACGAAGAATCGTTTCAAGATCTCATTCCCTCATTCGCTTGCAAAACATTAAGCCTCAAGCCCACGGCATAGACGGGGGCACTGCCTTTTCCATTCCTTCATTCCCCACTACGGTGGATACTAGATTTCTTGCAGGACCCAAAGTACCTTATATCTTGGGAGGTATGGTATTTCAGTACACCAAGGCCATGCAGAATTCTTAGTATCTACAATAATCACAAGTAAGAAGCAGGTGATGGTCTCCAAGCTGCAGGATGCGAGATGCGACCCACGTCCCATGCCTCGAAGTTGCTCAACAAGTCTCTGACTGTGCTGTCCCCTGGCTGATTCGACAACATGTCCAGAAGCTCCTTGACTGCCGTGCCACGCGACATTGCGGGCAAACTAGCTTTCAACTGCAGCAGCTTCACAAGCTTAGCTTGCGCACTGCGGTCCGGAAGCAGAGGTCGGATGAAGGACTCAGCCCTGTGCAGCAGTTTCAAAGCATGGCCACTGGGGACGGACGCAGCAACTGACATGATCTCCTGGACAGTCTTCTCCTTGTAGTTGATGATGGTTGCCTTCTTGTCCTGGTTAGGCACGACCTCGCCAGACTTTGACAGAGGCAAGTGGATAAGCAAGATGACTAGAGAGCAGGATGAATGCCTCGTGGACCATACACACCGGCAAGCTTTCAAGCCACACACCTGTGTGATGATAGCTGCATTATCACGGCGCGGAGTTGCAACGATGGAAGGACAGCGCCTTTGATACTTCATATTTCTTATCATGCAGAGCTTGCTATTTGCCAACTGCTTCAACTCTAGACGCTTTCTGCTCGCAGATAATATATCCCTATCCTATGCCTGCACCCGCCTCCCAAAAGAAGGCAAATGTAGTCATTATCAGCCACGGTGGACCCTAATATACTCCCCTATATAACCCCCGATACCACACCCTATATAACCCCCCCCTTAACCATTTTCGACTACACTTGAACCCCCGAAGGTATGTAAACTGATTGCCTTTTGGACCGTTTTTAGGGAGGTTGTGGCTATTATCTTTGCTACTTTTGGGGCCCAGGTAATATATCACCGCCTTTAACCATAAACCCTAAACCCTAAACCCTAGATAGTACGTTTCAGCCAAGTTGCCCTGCTCCCCATTTCCGCGTTAGTCTTCGGGCTCCGGGGTCGGCGCTGAAGGGCCTCTGCAATGGCTTCCCTCTCATAGGTGAAACCATCCTGCCAACCATGTTGAGGGTTTAGGGTTTAGGGTTTAGGATTTAGGGTCTAGGGTCTGGGGTTGAGTGGTTTGCAGCCTTCTAGGTTCAGGGATCAAGGTTGAGGGCTTCAGGGGCAGGGCTTAGGGTGACATGGTTGGCCGTTGACTTACTCGTTCTTAGTAGGGGATCAGGGAACATATGTTCTATGGAGACTGTATAGGGGTTATATTCCCTTATTCCCTACTAAGAACCTGTAAGTTAAGGGCTTCCGGCCTTGAGGACTCTGAAGCCTGAGCCCTCTAGATTCTGGGTTACTGGCTTGGTGTAAGGATTGTGATATGCTGTAGTGGGTTCTCAAATTGAGCTATAGTCTAAACTCCTCAAAGGGGGTAGTATAGGGGATGAAAAAAGGGAGTACTATAGGAGTTATTAAAGTGGGATGCTAGGAATTTAGACTGTGGCTCAAATGAGGGAGGCCCTCAGGGCCCTGAAAAAGAGATGCGGATTGCAAGGAGACTGTAAGCGTGCCTGTAAGGATTCTGTTGGGATTGCTTTGACAAAGCCGGATGCTGCGTGAAAGTCAAGGCGTGCGCTGCAGGGTGGATGGTTTATATTGATGACTGTTGGGTCAGGGACGGTGTGCTGCTTAGGGTTGAGGGCTTAGAGTGCAGTAGTGCTGTCAATAGAGCAGTCTGGGGCCAGCCCCACAAGGATTGTTATTCGCCAGGGGAAAACTTTGTATCTTTCAATCTTCAACAGTAACATAGCCCCCATAGCCCCGCAACTTCGCTGTGGTCCGGAAGGCATCTGAACCGATAAGGGTTGATTAGCCTGGAGGAGCGGGGAGGGGTTACCAACTAGTCACCGAAGTGCAAGGGAGAAGTCTTGGAAAATTAGCTCTGACTACTGCGAACCTCCGAATCCTGCCAACCGTGCGAAGATTTCTACATACAGTGCGTGCATGATCAACACCAGTAGTTTCTGGACTGTGCTTCTACAGCGAGTAATTTTGCTCCAGATAGGTGCATATGAACCAAGGTTCACACGCATGACTGCTTCAAACTGCAGATTGAAACATGCCGTGCAGGAAGCATACAAGCCCGAGGCCAATCCCCTGAAACCCTGGGCCCTTTACCTTAAACCTCTTTACACCAACATGCTTCAAGCACCCTGACCCAAAGTTTGGACCATGCTCCCGCAACCCCACGGCCCATCCACACCACCCAAACGGATACCGGCAGCGCAAGACAATCTGCCGCTCTAGTCTTCTCGCCCAGTACACAACGGCTGCACCCCTCTGTTTGAAATGACCCGGAGTATACTTGGAGGGTCATGGGGACTTAGTAAGTAGGTTAGTTCTGGGGATAATTGGGGTTATTACATGGATTCTCGGGGTTATTCACCTACTTACTACGTCATAACGCTCCAAGTAATATAACCACCACGAAGCCGCTGGGGCTACGGCTGGGGCCGGGATTGTAAGTTCCTGCTTCTGCGTCCTACTTTAAGGCATGGTTCGTCAGACAGTGCAAGGCGCTGTCCTCGGCAACCACCGGATGCTCCATCCTTACTACTCCCGGGAAAGCGGCATTTAAAAAAAAACTTACTGGTTGTTAGTAGGGACTAAGAGAACATATTGTATAGGTATTATATAAGGATGATATCCCCTTATTCCCTACTGACAACCAGTAGGTCATTCTCAAATGCAGATGCTTAAGAGACCACCATGCCCTCAAGATGAGATTCAGGAGGAGCGTTTCTTGAGTGCCGGGTGCCCCATGATCACCACATAACCGCGGTCCCTTAGCGCACCCCATTTTTGAGACACGTTCCAAAGTGCAAACCTGTGTGTATGCATGTATACCCTACGGGCCTCTTCCTGCCTAATCATACAACACCACCAAGCACATACCATGAGTTTGAGAAATGAAGCCAGACACTGGAATTTCTGGTTCTTAGTGGACTTATTGGTTCTTAGTAGGGAATCAGGGACCACTTTTTATAGGCAGTATGTAGGGATTATATTCCCTACAAACGACCAGTAAGGATATGAAGCGACACAGATGGGTAGTTCCCAAAATTAGAGTCCCATTTATAATCACCCATATACAGCCTCCTTTAAGGGAGTTTGGACTATAATGTTGAGAGGTGTAACCTAGGACCTAAACCCTAAATCCTAAACCCTAAACCCAAAACCCTAAAACTCCCCATAGAATCCCCTATAAATCACCCTTTGAGGAGTGTTGATGAAGCGAGACACATGGATTGCAGGATTGGGCAGATGAACTCCTCTGGATCTGAAAGCAGCCGGTTCACCTCTGCAGCACACGAACTCAGGATTCAAGGCAAGGGCTTGGTGGGCTAGGGGCTTTAGAGTTCAGGGTTGAGGCTTCAGGGTCGAGGAGCTTAGGATTAAGGATGCCAAAAACCCTAAAGACGTTTTTCTCAAGGGTTTCAGGTTCAGGGTTTCGCATTAAGGGTTTCGGGTTTGGGGAAGATTTTGTTCAGCAAGGTGGGAATCGTACTGTCTCAAAACGCTACACACCATGGGCTGTGTAGTCTAAACTCATTAAAGGGGATAACATGTGTGATTCTATAAGGGACAACTATAAAGGTTATTAACGGGGATACTGGGAGTTAAGACTATGGCTCATTTGGGTTGTTCTCGAAATTATAGGCCGCTTCTGACTATAGATCATATTACGGCACCTTATATTGAGGGGTACCAAAATGAGACCCTAATTTGGGAACTACTCGGCGCACTGCTCCTGAGACGGGGGAAAGCTTAGCTCAATATCTGAAAGCTAAAGCAAGCACCTGCATTTAGAATAGAGTTTTGAACTTCCAGGGTCACGGGCCTAGGACCAGAAATGTCCATAACGCAGAAGATAGATGTTCCACTAAATCCTTTACGCAATTCAAATCCTGCATTGCCCTCAATACCCTACCCTTGGGAATTATGGGACTAGGGTCTGCTAAAGCCATGCAGGATTTTGAGTATCAACGGCAGTTGGGGGATACAGGGGGTAGGAAGTGTAAATGGACTACTTGGGGGCATACCCATTGGAGCTACACAGTTTAATGGACATGGGTTGCTTACTAGGGACTATAGTAGAGACTACACTGAACTACCAAAGGATTTCTATGTCCACTGTTAGGGCCCCTTACTAAGGCTAAAATTAACAGCAGCTCAATTTGAAGCTTTGGAACTCCAGCAAAGGCCAGGTCAGCAGGACTTTCTCTACCATGCTTGTTTTAGGGGTTCAGGAATTAGGGTTCAGGGCTAGGGTTCAGGATTCAGAGTTTGGGGGTCCAAGTTTGGGTTTGGGTTAAGGGCGAAAGGTTTGGCACTCAAGAGGGAGTTTTTCAAAACAGGACTACGCTGTAGGAACTTCAGGGATGTGTTGAGTCTAGAAGGACATATTAAGGTCCCTCATGTTCAGGAACCTCCCAATTTCTTGACACCAATTCCCCAAATTCTAAACTCTAAACCCGCAAACGTGGCCTGCCCTTCGCTGTTTCACAGCTCAGGGCTCAGGGTTGAGGGTTTATGGCTTTTGGGTTGTTTATGGCTTTTGGGTTTAGGGTCTAGGGTTTTCGGGTTTGGGGTTTGGAGTCTGGGGTCTAGGGTTTAAGATTCAGGGTTCAGTGTTTGGGGCTCCATAGGGTTTAGGGCTTAGAGCCGCTCATCCGGACTACGAAAGGTCAGCAAGGCGACAGAAAAGCTACGACAAAGATTCAACCAACCTGGTTGCAGCCGGGGCTTCATGGGCTTGAGGCTGACAGTTAGGGATTAGGGCTTAGGATTCAGGATTTAGTGCTTAGGGATTAGGAATTAGGGTTTAGGGTTTTGCGTTCAACTAGAAGAAGTGAGCAAGTGGATCGGTTGGCACCGTTCCGCACTTCTGTTTCGTCTTACAGTACCGTATTTGTGGTGTACACCCTCATGCTTTGACTGCCTAAGCATTCGGAGACATCGTGACCTCTTCCAAAGAAAAGACAACACCCCGATGTTGAGGGACCATGCGTTCTCAGCTTGTATCTAGCATTATTGTTGGTTATTCAAGGATTGACAGACTATCGCGATCACCTACGGCTGCCACACACGTTCTTTCACCGTAGCCACCTCTCTCCTCAGCATCTGCTACAGTACTGGCTACAATGGCAACACTCCTGCTGACATATCCTTCAGACCCGAAACCCTAACGGAAAGAATAGCTTAGAAGCCTTGACAATTACGTAATGTTGGGTAGTCAATAATTCATAAATTGGTTCGGGATAGAGCGAACTTTCGTCCCAAACGGAGTAAGGAAGAGGATACAGAATAGAGCGAACTTTGGCACCGTACGGAATAATAGCAAGCACAAACGGAATAGTGGCACGCTTTGACCTGGAACCCCCAACACAGAAAAGGATAGAAACAGGAGAGAAGAGAAGCCAGCCATGTCTCTAAGCCCTAAACCCTAAACCCTCTACTTACTGGGGATTAGTAGGGAATGAGGGAATATTTTCTAACTATGGGGATTCTATGGGGATTATGTCCCCTCATATTCCCTACTAACCACCAGTAAGCCTTAGCAACTCCAGGAACCCTTGGGTCGAAGAGCTCTGAGCCCAAGCGCCGAGCCCTCAACAATCCTGCCTTTTGAATTCCGCCAGGACCCAGCACCCCAAAGCTTTTCCAGAACTTGATTGGAAAGCCCCTAGTATGTAGAATTGTCATTTTGTTGGGGGGGTGGTGTGTATCTACAGAATCCCGCTCATTACAAGTATTCTCCCCTTTGAATGTTTTATATAACTACAGTCCATACCCCGAAACCCCATTCAAGTTCCTTTGGTCTCTACATTAAGCCCTTTTAACGTAGATGTCTTGCACTCCGCGCCAACGAACGTCTACACCACGGCACCAGAGAATCCACACCTTCCTCCTCGACCGAAATTGCGTCAGTCAGCATTCTGGGGGCGCAATCCTGACGAGGATAATAACAGCTCGGACCTTCCCTCAACATCAACTTAGTCCCTATTACCCCAAGAACAAATCAACAGAGCTTCCCCCAAGTCTACCCCCAATGCTAAAATCCAGAGTATAAGGAACCCCAAAAAGGGGTCGTCTATTTTTAGGACGCCCATCCCCCAAAAAGTATAGCAACGGAATCTGAAGGTGAACTCAGTCAGCGGGCCTACTTTGAGGTGGAGAGTTATCCTAACCCCGTCAGATGTGTAGTGATATCCCAACTGGAACCGTTCCAAGGGCTCTTAGGGGACTTTTACTTGGGTGTACGTAAAGTACAATTACAAGCCGGTGTCATTACCCTGAACCTCCAAGTCGGTTCCAGGTTGTCGTCTGGGACGGGTGGACTTTAAACTCCGAAAACCGACATTCTTGCCCAATCACATACCTCTACTACAATAAGAGTATAGGGGGTACCCTTCTATGGCTGCCAAAGTGTCCCTCGTGGGTGGGGGGAGCGCCCTCAAACCCTAAAGCCTTGACCATAAGCCCTAGGCCATTAAGCCAACTCCTAAACCATGCTCCTGTCCGCCGAAGTCCGTGCGCCGCCGCTTCAAAAATCCAGCGATGACTTCATCCGCACTGAGACCTAGATACCTCGGGTCTAGGTATGAGGGTACAGCGGAAGGACATACTAACAGTTTGGGTTTGGGTTTAAAGTTCAGGGTTTGGCGTTGAAGGTTGGGGTGTACAAGGTTTATAGGCTTCAGTAGTGGGCATTGAGGCCCAGATACCTCAGACATGGAAGTGAATTCTCCCTAAACCCTAAACTCTAAAAAGGGCGGCCCTGAGGACTCTAGGAATACATGCGCATTCGAAAGAAATATGAGGCTGGCGATCAGGCTTAAGCTGAATTACGACGAACCTCTAAAGTGCATAATGGTAAGGGCACTAAGCCCCAGTTCACAGATGCCCTCCCCCTGGCAGTAGGGATGCAACATTTGCAAGGTTGCCAGCTTTGGAGTCTCTGAACGTCGTGAATGCCTCGCTAGGCGGGCGGTTACAACAAACTCGGCAGACGTCCTTTTGCCGTCTCGGACCTGCTCAGGATACTCATCCCTAAAGAAAACAGATCATCTGCTGTGATGCATACGAGGAATATAGGCAGGAAACACTACCAGTAGGTGCACAGGACATGTTCAGGCCCCTCATTTTCTGAAGTTCACTCTAGAAGCCCCAAATATTTTGAGATAGCTACCTGATGCTGCTCGTTGGGGCTCTTCCAGGCTCACGGTTTGTAAGTATTAGTATAGATCCCCCACGATGTGGGATTTTCGGTAAACGGTATGCTTTTCCCTTTGTACACCGAACCATTAGCAAAGCCCAACCCGAAGCTCAGTTCTTCAGGCCCAACTCCGCGCAATCTATACTGGCAGGTTTGATCTAGGGTACAGGGCTTTAGTATTTTCAGCCTTCAGGGGAAGTGCTCCTTATTGTGCGCCTGTTAGGGTTCTGGTTGTTCCCTTCCTCCCACTGTGGAGAGCTAGGGCGAACCGATGCCTGAAACCAAAGCCTCCTCAATTTGACCTAAGCCCTGAGCTCTAATCTTACAGCCCTAAACTCAATCTCAACCTGAAACACTAAAACCTAAAGCCCGACACCCTGATCCCCTAAACCCTCAATCCACCCAAACCCATGTGTCCCCAGCCAGATACATTGCAATCTTGTCCGTGGGGATGCCATCCTTGCCTCAGAGGGCTTTGAGGTTCACGGTTTAGGGTTTTTAGAGCAGGGTTTAAGACATCGGCATGTTTCAAGTGCAAGGTTTGGGGCTTGAGGTTCAGGGTGTTGGGTGTAGGGTTTTAAGTTCAGGGCCAGGGCTTGGGGCTTAAGATTCAGGGTTTAGGGTTGGGGGCATAGATGTACGGGACCGGAATGTAGTAGCCGTCCCCCTAACATCAAAAGCCCCACCCCCTAGTAACGAATATTCCCGATATAACGTGTTGTAACAGGGGGCAAAGGGCTCAGTGGTGAGTTGAGATAACAGTGGGAGACGGCTTGTATATGCCATCTTAAACATACCTAGCTGCTTTGCTTCCTGGCCCTCACAAGTACCTTTTGACTATACTAGGACTGTATTTACCCAAAAAGGTAGCAGCTTACCAACTCGGCTACTAGGCTGTGTGGGGCACCTAGGAAACTCTGACGGATTTCCAGGAGACTTTGGGTGTTGTTGGCGGGCACCTGAGGGAATTGCTAGTTAAGCCAGGCGTCTCATGCTGCATATTGCCCTGATCTCCTTGTCGCCGAGCTCGTCGGTCACGTGCCTCTTCAGTGAGGCCTGAGGAAGCACTGCTTGCTGAAGGGGCTAAAGCTTTAGGAATTAGGGATTAGATTCGATCTCGACGGCGAGCAGCAACAGTCATGACACCGGAAGAAGTACTTGCAGCGAAGCGATCACAACAAATGGACTAATTCAGGGTCAGAGTGATGATAGTCACGGCTCCTGCGAATCACAAACGGCGTAATTGTAGGTAGCACTTACTAGCAGCGGAAAGAGTTGACAATGTTGCCAGCCATCCATCTATCAAGAAGGATCGGAACGAAACATAATCTTCCTGTTCCTGAGGTTCCGATATTGCCTATCTGTGTGTGAGTCTTTGGTGATGGTGGCTTCATGCCCAGGGCACGGGACATTGGTAGGTAGTTACCGCACCAACATAAGAAAGAGCAGCAACGCTCATGAACCCAGACCAGACCAAAGACGATCCAGTCAGGATCCAAGGCTTGGAGTTTGGAATACTGCTTGCGGAGCAATGGGTCAAAGACATCCTCGGCTATGCCCTTGGGGGAGTTTCTCATTTAGATACCAGGATTTAGGTGGACCATATAGTGGTCTTCAGGATTCTATGCTGGGGGTCGTTTTCAGAAAAACTTGCTGTCTGTAGACCCTGAACCTTGAAGAATCAACTTGATTAACTGCCGCCTCGATAGCAGTCATGCATGGAACTTGTTATAATGATATGCACTAACCATGTTAGAACTGTGACATTCGAGGGCGCTTGGCGGGTAGGGGCAGCTTGCAAAGGTTCGCCTTCAACCACAGGAGTCGAATTGTGTACGATGGGAACTATCCCGAACCCCCACCTAAAACCCAAAACCCCAGACTCTAAACCTCACTAACTCTAAACCTCTTAACCGTGCCACAGCCTCGAGTCATGCCCATCGATGGGGATACTCAACAGAATCACTACAGGTTCCCTACTGGGATTGCAAAGTTGTAGAAATGTTGTTAATTAGGTGTTTGGATTAATTGATTCATGAAACAGCTTAAAAACAAACACATCGTGGCTGCTGGACACAGAATTCTCACGTTACGACAACGCAGTAATTACGCGAGCCCCCCGTACTAAGCACACGAGAAATTTGAATCCTTTTTCAAAGACATAAACACACGGTCCTGAAACGCCATCTTGCAGCCCGGGCCTGCATCCGAACTCCCAACCTATGGAAATCTTGACTGATGCGTCGTAGGCGCGTGCTCGAAAGACATCTTGCGAGCGAGGCGACAGCACCCAAAGTCTCGCACTGTCCCTTCAAGACATCTTCAACATGGGTTTAGGGTTCAGATTGTAGGGCTTAGGGGAGTATCTTCAAAAAACTTGAGTGCTGATGCATGTGGTTTACGAATTCGGCGCTGGACACCTCTCAGGGTCAAAGAATATGGGTTTGCTGCCGGAAGCTAGCCGCAAGAGCATAGCCCATCCGCCCGCCTACTCATACAGATTCGTGAAATGGCTGTGGTTAAGCTCAACACTTTTCCCAAAGACAGCAAATGAAAACAACACTCCAGCATGTTGATTCTAAGGAACATGCTGATGCGCTTCGGTGTCTTCATCCGCCTCCTGAACCGCAACTGCTGCAAGTCATTTAGAGCAGACGTGACGTTGAGACTATGATGAGGATTTGGTGGGGGTCTTCTGCTGGCATCTTACGTGCTGTCGGAAATCCTAGGCCCTGCGCTAGCCCTGCAGAATCTTAGAGCTTGCAAAAGCGAAAGGGCCCGCTTTGGGGGGACCTCATGGTCAGTCCGTGCCGGTTGTTAGGGTCGACTTTTCGTGTCTCCTGGCTGTAAGGAAGCTACCCCATGGAGTGCAAACCGCAGGCAGTTGACATGAGTGTTGCTTAAAAGCGGCCACCCGCAGACATTTGCATGTAATTCATGCTAATATCTACTCGAAAAGCCGGTTCTAAGTTTGGATGTTATGTTGCAAACGCAAGGCAAGGAATTTGCTAGGATGGTGACCTAAGGAACTTTTGGGCTCCACAAGTAGGAGCGTTGAAATAGGGATCGCGACCTTGAATGATAAATGCAACAGCTATGAAATCGCAAGTGAGCACATCTTCAGGTTCTGGGGTATAGAGTGTTTGGCTAAAGGCAAAATCCTGGCCTTTTCTTGGACTTCATCTCAAATTCTTCGTGCGCAGGCCCGTCGCCAACTGCTCACGCATCAAGCTGCCATCACAATACCAATAAGCTTGAATCTTGTTGAGGTTCTACTGCACAGGACAAGCTCCGCTCAATAAGTCCAGATTTACTTTCACATGAGCAATGCGGGAATGGCTCCTTGGTCTCTTGTAGTTTCTCACGGCTCCCTTTTAACAAATCCATCAGTGCACTCACTCTTCTGCCCACGGCTGATAATCACCTCCCCCAAACAAAAAGTCCCCTGTTCCCCATGTCAACGTTTGTCTTCGGGCTGCGCTGTCGGTGCTGAAGGGCTTTTTCAATGGCTTCCCTCTCGTAAGCGAAACCATCCTGCAAACTAGGTTTGGGTTTTGCGTAAGAATGAGAAGGTTTGGAGATTAAGGGGTTGAGGGTTTCACCACCAAAGGATTGAGGGCTGACCTTAAGCTCTAAGCCTTCAGGAGCCGAGGGGGCATCTGATTAAATGAGTATTGTAGAGGCGCCCAAGTGGCTGGAATAGGGTTTGGGGCTCTTGGGCGTAGGCCCTAAGAGCCTGAATCACTTCTTACCAGATTCCTGGAGAGTCAAAGGAAAGGAACATGGAGAATGGAATGGAAACTGGCTTTACATAGGGTTTATAGCTATCTTGTACTGCACGGGCCTGAATCAATGGAATGGGCCGAACTAGGGGTTTGCCGTATATGATGTCACAGCTACATCGGGATGATAAGGGCCCTAAACCCTAAACCCTAAACTCAGGCATCTTCGTGAAGGAGGTTTCCTGGAGAATCAGGGAGGAGTTGATAAACTGATGGGACGCAGGAGAAAGTTTCGCATAGACGGAAGTAGGTGGTTAGCTGGGTTTTAGAACATGCTAGGTACTGACTACCTCTTTACTTCTTGACTCTCCAGAACCAGCAAGCTGTGTTCGGGATTAGATATGCCGGGCGCGCATCATCCACACGATGGGTTTGTAAGCTAGGTTCCACCAAACTATCTGCCTGAATTCCGAACCAAGGCATCCACCCATGGCCCATGGTTGCTTCCTAACCTGGACCCTGCACTTTAAAATCTCAGGTTTGACCCAGGCTACCACAAACACTGCAAAGCTCAGCATCCTCAGCACCTGCCACCAACAACCACGCAGAACGAAACACGAAGCATCGGTTTAGCGTTTAGGGTTCAGGTTTAGGGTTAAACTCTGGGTTTGGGGTTTACGGTTCAGAGTTCAAGGTTGTTAAACTCAGGGTTTGGGGTTTAGGGTTCAGGCTTCGGGGCTAAACTCAGGCATCTTACCTTCCAGTGCAAGACAGAAACTTGTGAAAAACGCTGGCGACCCACCCACCACCTGTTCACCAACGGCCCTGCAGAAACGCTCTCTCTAAGTCTCAGGCTGCAAAGCCTGGAAGGACACGACATCACGTCACAAACAATGACTCTCTATCTGTCCACCCCACCCTGGTAGTTCAATCATAGGATCCCAACCTCACCTTAGCACTCACCATCCCCAAATGAAGGGTAATAGAGCCCTAGATAACCTTTCATCAGACAACCCACAACTCCAATCCTTTCCCCATTGTAAATCAACCCCACATTGGTACGAAAGTATGAGAACAAGGAGTACTGGGAGCACTTGTTCGTGCAGGGTTGCGCTTGTTTTGAGAGAACTGGGGCAGGAGATTATATAAGTTCTGCTTCTAAACCCTAAACCCTAAACCCTAAACTGTTAGGTCTCACTCGACAAGAAGTGCAAGAAGCTGTCCTCGGCAACCACCGGATCCTCCATCCTGGTCGCCCCGCAAGGTGCAGAAAGGCCCAAAGTGAATGCAAAACCCTAGGCTCTTAACAGAATTTAGGGTTTGGGGTTCAGGGTCCTCATAGACCGGTATGAAGCACCTGCATTTTCACATGGAATGGCCCCGGACGAAATCATGAATATGCTTCTCCAGTTTGCAGTAAAACCCTCTATGGACTCCTCATCTTTTGCTTCGGCAACCCACGAACATGTGGCTCAGGCCTTTAATGCCAGCCCAACCTACTGATTGAAGCTAGACTTTCTCTGAGAAATCCTGGAAAATGTGAGGGCTTCCAGATAAAATGGAGGGGCCCTCAGGGATCCAGGCACATATCGTAATCTATCAAGGATTTGAGGGTCCCTCCTATAGAGGTAGTCTTAAGAAACCTGTCAAGCACTTCATGGCGCCCATTGATCATTGATCTTGCCAGGCCCCACCTTCTGATATCCCTTATAACACAAACACAACACACTGAAAACAATGCGAACCCCGAGCCCCTTGATAAGCAACCCCCGCCTTTCCGTGCTGGTTAGTCGGTAACAGAGCTTTCGGGTACTACAGGGAGACTATAGGGTAATATTGATATAATATCCGGATTTAGGGTTTGGGGTTTATGGTCTGGGCTTTACGGTTTGGGGATGAGGGAACGCTTCGTGGATGCCTGACAGGCCGTCCCCCAAAGCCAACGAAAGAACGCAGCCACTCTAACAAAGACCCGATAAACGGGCCCATGACAAAGCCCACAAACCATGTGTAACTGTAATAAAGAAACATAATGCTTGCGAGCCTGTACATCCTGACATGCATGTAGTTATCTGTAGATAGGTGCTTATCCCTGACAATGTCCCCCATTATCACATAGTCCCATCACATCATACCCACCATGTGACGTGTCCCTGCGATCCCTGAGTGCACCCTGGTTTTAGCCAAACCCCTAGACCAGAACCCTGGCATCTGCGTGTCTCGTAAACTTTGTATACGTCTGGGCCTGTATATAGACGTGTATATGTATATATCTACCTATCTCTCCATCTCTCTCCCCCTATACCCCTCAAAGCGATCCAAAGGGGCCCTCTCTTTCCCTCCTCATAGATCACCACAAAACAGACACCTATGAGCTTCATGAATGAAGCGAGCCACATGGATTGCAGGATAGGGCAGATGAACTCCTCTGGATCGGCGAGTAGCCGATTCACCTCTGCTGCACAGGAGTTCAGGCTTGAGGGCTCAGGGTTTAGAGTTGAGGATTTAAAGCCTAGGCCCGAAACCCAAAACCCTCTCAACCGTTTCGAGGTTTAGGGTTTCGCGTTGAGGGCCTGGGGCTTAGGGAATTTTTTGAACAGGGAGTGAAGAATGATAGTGAGCCCTACCCCCAGAAAAAAAAATACACCTTATAATACTCATAATTGAGAGCCATGCTCCTGAGTTGTTGTGGAAGTCCACTTGGAGCTAGATATTTCCATAAGCTTTAGATGCAGAACAGAGCTGTTTAGGCGGAGGTTTTCAGCGATTTCAGGTGTAGATGCAGATGTGTGTAGATGTGAAGGCGTTTGACAAGATCAGGCCTGCTTGGGGATGCAGGGTTGCAGACGACTGCAGATCGAGGTTGGCGTCTGAGGCCCAGAACTTGTGCACGCAAAAGTACATTCGGAGGTGAAGCTTTAGAAGACGTCTCGACCCTGAGCGCTGAACTACTAAACTTAAACCCGACGCTACTAAACCATAAGCTATAGAGTCCTAAACCGAAGAAAGCAAAGCCTGGGATGCGTACGCTTCAGAAGCACGTACATTGCCTATCAAGACCTGCAAAACGAACCTCTAAATGCTTTGCCTGATGGCCGCTGCCCAGAGTGTGGAGTTCTGATATCAAGGGGTACTTCGGGCTTGAGTAAGAGTACTTGTAGTTTGGGTTTCTGGGAGGTCTATATTTGTTGGGCACTCTGACTGTTGGGGCTACATGTCTAGTGCAATGAGCCTATGATTAGAAGAGCAAGGCTTTAAGCACTTTATCTAGACGGGCTGATTATAAGAGGATAATATTACCATTGTTGACGGTTCCACATTACCTGATATAACCCAGTCGCCAGAGACTCCATGCCCTCCTCATCAGAGGACCTCGCGTCCGCCGGCGCGTCAGCATCGATTTCCTCGCGCCAGCTTAAACCGCAAAGCCTGAACCCTACACCCTAAACCACCACACCCGACAGCCTGCACCACTGAACCCTAGAACTACCTGAACCCTCGATCCTAAATAACTCTAAACTACTAAACCCTAAAAGTAGGTCCCGAGCCACTGAGCCATGGGCACTTCGCACATCCCTCGCCACCAAGCTCATTAGGGTTTAGGGAGTCTCTAAAAACATGGTTTACAGCTCAGGGCCAAAGTATTAAACAAGACAACACGAAGATAGAAGTTTCTCGGAAGCCCTGGCAGAATCTGCTTGTTCAAGGGGCCTTCAAACTCCCCTTACATCCGCTACATGCGGTGCGATCCTTAAAGTCAAGCCTGTTTTGAGAACCCCACTCCGATTCCAGTTTGACTATTGAAGTGTGTCGTGTTTTTTTGTGTAATAGAGGGAATAAAATGAGGACCCCGAACAGGGAACCCCGTGAATATAGAAACGTATAATATTTCATAAACTTTCGGTAAGTATATTCCTACAATATTCTTGGGGTTCCCTAAAGTCCCTTTGTTAAGGTAAGGGGTATGGATAAACTGCCTCAACACGCAGCCGCGGTAGCATACCAATTCCGTTGTGACATGCCCCTCATGACTCACAAACCGTGCGAAGAGCGCGTCAACCCGAAACCCTAAAGCCTAAACCCTGCTTTTGACAAAAAGCTGTGCTCCGGCTGAGAAGTACATCTGATACTGACCGAAGTTCCGTGACCTAATTGCACTTAACTACCACAACCCTCAACCCTAGAAACCCCCAAGCACCTAGGGGGCCAGGTGGGGTTTTGATTATCAACACTACGCTAGTTTCAGGAATGCACTTGCTGCAAAATCCTGCAGGACCTTATGATACAGTACTCCTATGATTCTCAAGGGATAGGGCACTTGGCTGAGGTACTTTCTGTAAGATCAACAGTAGGCACCACCTGAGAAAGCAGCACGGCATTAGTGGAGGCCCAAAATTTAAATTGCCAGCACGTACAAGCCTCTGAAACGTCCAAGATGACGCATGGCACGGGGAGATGTCGATGGTGGTATTTGTAATTGTCGCATGTCTTCATAGTCCCTTCCCCTTAACGTGCTCCCTCCCCCCCGCCCCGAATATTAAATACTAAATTCAGGGGCCTAAACTTCCTGAATATTACTTTGAACACGGGAAGACCACTTTTAAAAGAGACCACCTAAAAATGAATTTGGGGGGTTCCATGGGTAATAAAGTATTGAATACGTAATTGATCAATTTGATTCTATCTAAAGTTAATTAGATAATTGATTTACTTGATTACATTTTCGGCTTCCATGGAGTTTAACAGGATTTGAAAGGCAGCCCTATCCTTTTTTTTTCAGTAAATCACACCCTACTACTTAGTAAAGTATTTTTTGGCTGTTTGACAATATCGGCGGGAAGCAATTATGTGAGCAGTTGTCAGAACTGTGGTCCCATCTTGGGTGCCCTGCATAATACGGCCCCTAACAACTAGTGCACCCGGAAAGGGACCATAATTTTGACAACCTCCAGGTACCTTGATGGTGCCATAGTCAATAGCAATGTTGACGGCGATGTGTAATGTAGCCACTATAGTTTGCCCAGAATGTTACTTCCAAATGGGAAAACTTTTATGGGTCCAGCATTGGAACACAAGTTGGGACCCACATTTTACAAAGCTTGGGGACTAAACCTTGAGCCGCCTACACCCACATCATTCCTGGCTGCCACCATCAGTGCGTCGACGCTTCGCCAATCCTGCAACGACCTCGTCTGCGCTGAGGCCCAAATACCTCATCAGTACATGAGCTACAGTCAATATTCCATACATAAGTAATCTAATGGACATGGGCTCCTTCTTAGGAACTGTGTAAGCTACAAGAGAGCCCCTACGGCCACACTTGAGGGGCCTTTGATGAGGCCAAAATTTGCAAGTAGCTTACATGAAGGCAGGTCTGGGCTTGGAGATTTTGCATTTGGTGATTTTCCTAAACAGGCAACCCCAACACACGCTTCAAAAATACGACAATCCTTATTATTGGGACACCCGAAAAAAATCCCGTTTTTGGAAAACCCCAAAGCGGGGAGTGTCAGCAGAATGCTTGAAGGTTCATGGGACTCAAGAACTACTTATAACTGGGCATAACACAACATGCATAAGCCCAGTTAGGGGTAGTAGTTCTTTACTGAGTCCCATGAAGCTTCAATTAGGGTCAGGTGTATGCTTTCCCCGGCACAGAGGCCATCCTAGACGTTGCACCGCTTGCAGCGTCGGATCTTGGTGACTTGAGGGACTTGGTAGGTCATGGGGCTGCTTTGGCCGCCTCCCAGCACATGGGCCGCCACAAATTAAGGCCTTGTTGCGGGGTTCTTGGGGAATATTAGGCCCCCAGCGCATCGGCGCCACAAATTAAGGCCTTGTTGCGAGTTCTTGGGGAATATTAGGCCTTGCCAGTTTGGGGGCGGCATGCAGTCCTATGTTTAAATAGGACCGAGAGTTTGTCAGAGGTTTATACCTGCAAGTCCGCGATGTCTGCCGATGTTGATTGGTCGCGCAGGGGCACATTTTTGGCTTCAGGATTTGGGATGCGCTGCTTGATTCAGAGGCCATATTCCCAGTACATACCCACGAGTCAACATAATTGTTGAAGGACACCAAAAGGAGACCGCCAATTTTGAGAAAATCTCAGGTAACAGCTCAGTGTTGGAGTCCAAGCTTAGGCTTTACCAAGATTTGTTTTTCCTGGCCCCTTCCCCTAGTAACCAGCCTCCCTAACCCCTGCAAATAGCAACCCGCCCCCCAATATAGTACCGTTATATCTAAGGGGAATATTCTTCCTTGGGTGGGGGGTGGGTGGGTTTGTTGCTAAGAGTAAAGGATTAAAGTGGTTACAAAGCATTACAACCACTCACTTCATTATATCCCACTGCGATGTTTGTCAGCCCGTACAGAACGTAAGGTACAATTAATCTCAACACCAATACAATGTGTTGCTCCACTGCCCCACCTCTCCTCGCCACAACAGCATGCTTCTTGGAGCAACCCCATTCTGAGATGTGCAAGTGCGCTAGTCTTGCGGCACACCTCTACAGAAACCTACAACCCTGGACCCTTGCATTCCGCTGAGGTAATGTAGGAGCCTAACTACTTGGAATCAGGCTTTTGGGGTATACGTTACTGTAAACATATAACGTTTGTTAGGGAACAGTATTGCTAATCATTGAGGCTTCTACCGTATTGGAAGTGTGAGCGGAAGGGCTTGCTGACCGGGCAGCCCTGACGATATTCAAAAGAGATTGCACATGTTTCTTGTTGAGCCAAACGAGGTAAATTCCTTGTTGTGAACAAACAAGATGATAGCCAGATTGAGAACAACATCGTACCCACATCTTACCCTATGCTGGTTTGCTGTGAAGGAACTTTCTGTAAATTCACTCATTCAACTGCTTGCAAACTACCATAACGAGAAACCCAATTCTTTACTATGTACCTGAAATATAAAGTCCTTAATAGCAAACCCGTATGTTGGGGACTAGAGGCTGCCCAGTTGTTGCAGTATGACTCGCAAGAGCGGTCTGGGAACCTCCAACAACGAAACTCCAACTTCCCGCGCCCTAGAACCCAAAAACCCATAAACCCGCAACCTGCTCCTGCACCCTCGTTTAAGGTGTAGGGTCTACCTATACCATGAACCCACAAGCCTGAACCGTTAACCCTCAAGCTCCAAGTTTCCTGGAATCCGGGTAGAAATCACTATTTCAACTGGTTCGTAGAATTATAGATGACAGGAATTAAGATACTTTTCAGGGAGCTTCTAGCACCTACTTTTCATTACAGACCCTTAACTCTCCAGCCAGCTGCAGCGCGATCTTGTCCGTTGATATGCCATCCTTGCCTCAGCTTCCCCAGGCAAAGCTCACGAACTGTCAAATACAGGGTTGTAAATTTTGTTCAGACAGTTATAGAGGCAGTGGAATGGAAACTGGAAACTCCCAGATCCCTTGGAATTTAGGGTTTATGTAAGGTGTTACAATTCTTCATGACGCTAGTAGACTATAATCCCAGAAGTCACAAGGTATGGGGGACTTAGGATCATGGAGAGGACTTTCAGCCTCCAACAAATCTTCAGGGTCTGGATGTTCAGGCTGAGGTTGAGGGGTTCGGGCTGAAAATGACTCATGGTACGCTGAAAAGGAACACATGGGGGTTTTATAGGGTTACATAAGGGGGTGTAGGGTTTCTGGTTTAGGACATAAGGCCTTTCAGACGTAGTAGGGGGGGCTCAAGTCGTAGGCTTCGGGGTTAATCTGCTGCGGCTGGCAAGTTTGACAACCAAACGGGTGGTCCAGTGCATAGTACAGAAGAGCTGTGCCAGGATCGTGGTGCCCACACGCTGCCATAGGATTTTGCGGCTTGCGCGCAGGGTTGGGGGTGGAGTTACGGCTGGGTCTTGTCTGACCCCATGGGTCTTTTCCATCCCGTAAACAATTGACTTTGCGATGTATTTCAGGCAAGCTATACCACACGACTGCAAAGAATCTAGAACAATAATAATACTGGTAGTTGTTGAGGCACCTATGGCACAAGGTCCTTGTGCCTAGCTTGCTTGAAATCTCTGACAAGTCATTCATCTCCAGGTGGGCTCGAGGCTTAAAGGTTCTTAAGCCAGGTCAAAATTCAAGAGCGTAAGCACAGATCTGAAAACCCAGCAGGGTGGGGGGTTTCGGGTTTTTAGGGCTTAGGAAGGACAATCCTGAACCGAAATTTAATCTAAACCCTGCAACCATACAGGCTTTCCCAGGGCCTAGGAGAATCAATCGGATTCTAAGCTCAAAATGCCCTGGCCATTGTGACATGCAGGTACTGAGAATTGCAGACTTCACAAAAAGCAGAAAAGAATTCAGACAGGTAACCTCACCAGAATGAGCCCCTTGCAAGCTTCCAAACCTGGGATCCTTGAAAGGGCTCGGCAAAACCGCGAGGCCAAGGGGCTCATGTTCCATATCGCCTGGATTTTCTCATCCAACCTTTCTGCAGCCTCACGCTTCCCTGACGTACGCACCTCAGCTGGGAGATGGGTGGAGGCGGCCGGTGGAAGGTGTATGGATTATAGTCCCAAAGCCCAGGTTACAGTCCCCAACCGCAAAACCTCAGTGCCGGGTTTCAGGATTGCAGTCCGCGAGACAGATAGAGTAACAGGGAATACAGGAAGTGTCCTACGGAAATCCCACTTACGCAGTGCTGGGAATCTAAATATGACTGTACAGTACAATCTGGGGCTTCAGGCTTCAGAGTTCGGGGATCATTGCTTCAGCGTCTGAGGGGACCGATATGGCTTATGCGAAAGCAAGGAACTTGGTTGCTAGCTTCTGCTATGTTTGTACCCAACGAATAGGTAAGATGCAACTACGGCACATTATTCGAGTGATTTCAGATAGCTAGCAACGGCCCAGAAAGACCAAGAGTCCTCAAAGACTGAATGTCTAAATCATATGAGCCATGGTCTAAACTCCTAATATCCCCCCTTATAACCGATATAATACTGCCCTATATAGTCCCCTATATAACCCCTTTTAAGGGGTTTTGCCTATAGCTCCTATGAGACCTCGTTTTCATGGCTCGCGATGTACTTTCTTGATTATGCACTATTGGGCTCTGGTTGGGAACCCTACATGTGGCTCCCAATCCTGCATGCAGATGGAAGATTGCAGAACCGAAACAAGGAATCTAGGACCATCATACTGGTATTCATTCAGGCTTCTACATTTAATGCTTGTTTGCAGGGCCGGTATCCATGCATCTTGCACAACCCTGAACTCGAACCCGTAAAGGTTCGGACTTTTAGTGATTGCAAGGTTTAGGGCTTATGAGTTCTTTAGGGTTTAAGGTTTAGGTCTTGGGGGAAAGGGGTTTAGGAGTTTATGTTTTACCTCAAGTGGAGGTCCTACTCTACTCTACAAAAGTTAGTAGTTCTGGCAACACTCATTTATTTTCGGTTGTTTGCCTTCCAAGGCGTGGCCTTGCGCTACTTCTAAAAGGGGGTTATATGAGGTTCCCGATTCCGTGTCAATCTGGGGGAAGGTACTGTTTAGAGGTCCATACTGTTGGGCTGGCCTGTTCACACTTCTGCCCTGGACTGCTGCAGAGTTTCGGCAAAGCGGAAAGGACAGGGACCGCTTGAGGAGGGATGGTATGCAGCTAGGTTAGGGGCTCAAGGTTTCGAGCTTTGGGTTTGAAGATCTTTGAGGGTGTCTACAGCAGAAGTGTGGGAATCATACTTTGCGCCTGTAAGGCTTGTGTAAAGCATCACTCTTGGCAACTCCGTGGCAGAAGTTGCCGTAGATTCATTACTTAGGCCAAAACCCAAAACCCTCAATTCAAACGCAAATTCAGCGCAACCCAAATCTCAAAGCCGAAATCGTAGGCCCCAAACTATAAACTTTAAGCCGCGCATCCCGAATTCCAAGCCCACTCTTTCTTCTACACCCTAAAAATCCCAAACCCAAAGCTTCACACACTCTATAGTAGTTTCCATCTTATTTCAATTATTCCCTATGTAACCCCTATATACTATAGTGGGTTCCATGCTATTTTCCATATTCCCTATAGAACCCCAATTTTTTATAATAGTAATTTCCACTGTATTTCCATTATTCCCTCTTGTCCCTGCTACCAACTGCCAACAGAGGTACTGGTTCTGACGACATCACGCCACTAAATCGCAGCTCGTCACCAAAGTTGAAAGCTCCACACAGCCGCACGCTGGGCTGCGGATCCCCGAAAACTACGACAAAATTCCTCTGTGCCAAGAAAGTCGGTCTACTATCAAGACTACGAGATACCAGTGTTAAAGATCTGGGCGTTCTTCTGGATTCCCTCATCCCGAAGTGAATGTCTACAAGGAGTTTATGCAGCTACTTGTGAGAAGCTTTTGCGGGATCCATCGCCTTGCATGATTCTAACATTGAGCTAAGAAAATCAAGCCCACGGGTGTACTTCCGTGGCGCAATCGCGAAACTTTCGCTAGACTCCATACTAAGATGTCAACGCTCAATGCCGAATACGTTTCTGCTCATGAAGTGCCTGATACGTTCATCTCACACGTTGCAGAGCCGAACAAGGCGAGCAAAACAACATGGGTTCGAACTGTCTGCTGACATTAACCAAAGGCATAGGTGGATGACACCAATACACCCTGCAGGTGTTGCCGAAAATGAATAGACAAGTGACAGCAACATCATCACGTGACAGAGGCTAAACTTACCATAACACTGTGAATTGGGGGAGGGGTCTCCTAAACCCTGCACAAAAATGAGACGCTGGGCCCAGCGTGAGGTGAATCTACAGGCAAGTCCAATAAGCAATATAGCCTGAACTGGATCCAGGTCCCAAAGCCAGCGGGTGGCTGAGTCAGTTTCTGCAAGTCAAACTAGCTTTGTGGTGGCTAGTAGAGAGTGAAGGAATGAGAAGAAAAATCTGCAAGCTACGGTGTTATTTCATGGTCTAGTGGTTAGTTGTCGTCAGGAGGACTTGCATATGGGGACCAGTATTGGGGATTATATTGTGACTTACTAGCCACCCTTAAGCACAGAACTGCCTGTAGCGCACGGATAGCATACATGCTGGTATGACTGTTCCGAAAGATAGGGGTCTCCCTGACATGCACCAAGACACTGAAATCCGAATGCCCTCGGAGGGGACCCCAATGTCATGAAAGTGTCATCATAGCGAATGGTCGTGACAGCAGTGGTAGCAGTAGTGATACCCGCCGAAGTTGTGTCGTAGCAACAGTACCACCATGTCTGATGAGGGAGTTTGTCAAAACTTGTCCCTCAACAGACCCTCAAATAACGGGATATTTCCGCTAGAGACCACCATGAAATACACCTGGCTTGGAGCGACTCTAAAGCAAGGACCCTAGTCCCTAGACCCTACTCCCTAAACCTGCAAGCGAATCCCTAAACCCTGAAACAAAATCCCTAAGCCCTGAAACCCACTAACCTAAACCCCTAAACGCTTAACCCTAGACCCTAAACCCTAAACCCTTGAATAGGTTTCAGACTTCTTTGCCGCCGGGGGCGACGCCGACGATGCATCCTCCAGGGATTACATAACCCTTTGGGCCAATGTTATGGCTATATTGGGGTTATATAGGGGATAATGGAGAAGAAAATGGAAACTACTATAGTATACTAGGGGTATATTGGGGTTATATAGGGGGTTACATAGGGATTATGTTGGGGTTTAGGGTTTATATTATGGGTATTTTGGGGTTTTTATGGGGCTAATGGAACAGAAAATGGAAACTACTATATAGGGATACATCTATATATATATATATGTAGGGTTTAGGGCTGAGAATTTATGGCTTAGGCTTTGAGGCGTTTGTTGCTTAGGGTTTGGGGGTTGGGGCTTAGGACTGAAGATTGGTCGCTTACGGTTTGAGGCATTTAGGGCTGGAGGTTTGTGGTTTCGGATTTGGGGCTGCTAGAGGTTTACGGTTCAGGAGTTAGGGCTAAAGGCTTAAGGCTACAGGTCTGGGGTGCAGGATTTTTGGTTAAAGATGCAAGGCTTAGGGCTAAGGGACTGGGCTTTGGGGCTTCGGGCCTCAGGTTCAGGGTCTAGGAGCTTTTCAACAAAGGTAGGAACATTCTGTGACTAGGCACCAGGTTCTGATGGCATAGCGGTGATGAAAAGCCCTGAATGACGAGTGCGAGGAGACGAAGCTCAGTGGAGTATGGAGTAATGCGAAGGCCTGAAATAATATCAGAAGCAGGATTCCCTTGTACATCTAAAGCCCTCAGAGGCCTCCAGTCTAACTACATCCGGCACCTCCATGTCGAACCGGAGACCTTCAGAATCGGCCAGCTTGATCAGGAATGACCTCATGAGCTCACAATGTGCTTTAAGTGCCACGCTGGCGTTTTAGGGTTTAGTTAGGTTGTGGCAGTACTAAAAAAGTACCTCGTGAACATGCATTATCCGCCGACCCCGCTCTGCG
>CAJNIZ010031691.1:11559-37882 GCA_905231905.1 Symbiodinium pilosum | reverse complement strand
GCGGCGGCAGCCCTTAAATATATACATGTTCCAACGAAATCAGAACAATTTCTGTGTCTGCCGTACCTTTATCACTAGTCTCACTCGTCTACACACGCTTAGTTGGGAGTGGGGGAGTGGCCTACAGGACTATGAGAGAGGTGCGCATGGGGATTGCGTAAGGACGATTACAAGGAGCTAACCCCCGATTCCCAACCACCTAAACATGAGTAGGCCACAGTCAGGGGGTGTAGTACAGCTAGGGTCCCTGATCCTGGCTTTGGAGTTCAACCCTAAACCCCAAACCCTGGACTGAGGTTCAGACTTTAGGCTTTCTGGTACAAGGCTTAGGGCTTGGGACTATGGTTCATGTGTTTGGGGTGAAGGGCTAGCAGGAAGAGGTTTGGACGTCCTCACGGTTGGTTGCTTAGATGCCTACAGCTTCAACAACCCAAAACATATTCCCACGAGTCCCAAGATGCACTTGTCTTAGGGTTTAGGGCTTAGGGACTTACTACCGCCTCCCCTCCCAAGAAGCTCTAACAGGCTATGCTTCCCCTGGGTAACTGGCAAAGCTCGCGCGAGATCAGTCCAGGTGAAACCTTCCGGAAGTGAGGGGCACCCTGATCTGGGTTTCTGTTAAAGTGCCTTAAATTAAGTTACCATAATGGGTATATATATATATAAACAAATAATAGGGTTTCCCCGAAATAGTAACTTAAAATAAGTGTTCCTTAACAGCAACCCAGTGATGGTGGTGGACGGAGGAAATTTGGCACCACTTAAGATCCAGAATGCAATGTAATTCCTAGGGAGTAAGGCTTATTGGATGGTGCATGATTTCCTCCATGCACAGCATGTCCCCGAAAGCATCAGCTTAGGGACTTCAGGTTCGGAGGGTTCGGGCTGAGGGATTTTCGGCTTAGAGATAGAATGGAGGAGTCAGGGCTTGAGGAGTCTAGGGGCCCAGACACCTTCTGCTTTTAATCAAAACGGCAGGCTGCGCATGCGCGTTTGAACGTCATGGTTTCGCGAGTGTACCTGTCGTGAATAATACTTGTGACTGTTTTCCCAGGACAAATTTGACCAGGGACTCCTGGATCCAGGTTGTTGGGCGGTCAAAACCAATCAACGTCAAAACCAATCAACTTCCAGATGCAGCTGGCCCTTACCTGGGACATGGTTTGAAGGGAACCGTACGTCACTAGTCTAGGGGCTTGCTATGCATGATCACGCATGCTTAACATGTGAAAACAAGGTCGAACTCCAGCATGTCTTCTTACGGAAGCGTGGGCGCGACATAAGCTAAGCTAAGCTCTTAGTGGGAAAGCCTGCAAGTCACATCTTCTTGCTCCACGGTTTAGAGTTTAGTGTCCTTTTCTGGGCGCTGGGAAACTACCTTGCGATCGTATTCAGCGCCTAACGTTTAATCCCCCGCTACGACCATCAACCTCCGAGTCGATACTCTGGCAGCCACCTCTGTCAAGTGCTATACGGGCCTCTCTCAAAATCAGGCGTGCCTCCTGGATTCTGTTGAGACTAAAACTGCAGACGTACCAGGTCAGTTGAAGAGAAGACAGTCCAAAGGTTTCTAGTATAACTGTAATCCCAGAAGATGCGTAGCACAACCCTAAGCCCTAATCCTTAAACCCTAAACCCTAAACCCTAAACCCCAAACCCTGGACCCTAAACCTTAAACCCTAAACCCCGAAACCCATTCGTAGCAATCTGTTCATCCCTCGTGTCAGCTCGAAGGGTCATGGGCCGGCTGCAAGCTGAACCAGGAACCGCTCAAGACAACTTCAAACCAGGCTTAGGATTTGGGGTTTAGGGATTTCGGGTTTAGGGTTTTAGGGTTTGAAGGTTTAAGGCTTTAAGGGTTTAGGGTTTAAGGTTTAGGGTTTAGGGTTTAGGGATTCCACATTAAACCCTGAGCCCCAAGCAGCTGAAGACTCAACCTTAAACCCCCAAAACCTCTAAACCTTAAACCCTGAACCCTGAAACACACAAAGCCTGCAGCAAGCGGCGGCAGCGGCGACATTGGGGCCGATGACAGAGCCTATTTGGAGGTTTCGGGCTTTGAGTTCAGGGTTTAAAAAGGTTAAGCGATTCTGCTTCACAGGACTTGGTGGTTGGACAACTTGTGGCTGCAACTCTACTAGCAGCTCCATTTGCACAACCAGGTATTGGCATTGCAAGTCTGTGTAGCTTGCCAAGCAAAGCCATTAAGAAGTCCTATGGAGCTTCAAGCACGCATTCCGTAACAAGACATCTCCACCCCGCAACAACAGACATGCCCAATATGATGCCCTAAACCCTAAACCCTAAACCCCTAAACCCTAAACCCTAAACCCTGAACCCCAAACCCAAAATGCACAGCGAAGAATCTTTCTTGTCAAGGCGTGGGGTTTTATCCTAAGAGGTGCTTTGATTACGGGCGTTACGGGGCCCTGGGCTCGGCTACGGTCCTGGCGTTGAAGGGTTTAGGGTTTAGGGTTTAGGGTCTGGGGTGCGAAGTGTTTGGGTTTAGGATGTTAGGATTTCAGGTATCCCCCTGAATGAGCCCTATAAGAGTCACCTGTACAATCCCCTACATAACCCTTTTTAAGGAGTTTAGACCCCTAAGCCCTATATTCCTATATAATCTCGAAACCTAAACTTCCCATCCTGGTTAGGGTTTAAGGTTTAGGATTAAAGGTCCTTTTACGGGACCTGAAAGGATTAAGCGTTTAGAGTTAAGGGCTTAGGGCGTGTATCAAATACTACCCATTCAAAAATTAACCATCAACACAACATCTGGAACACACCCCGGCTCATCTTTGGGACGCAACCGTTTCTCTCGAGGATTTAGGATAGGGTGCAGCATAGGGTAAAGGGGTTTTGTGGCTGCTCTCCCTAAGCCCTGAACCGTAAACCCTCAACCCTAACCCTGAACCGTAGATCCTTCGCGCTGGAAGAGGGTGGGTTTTTTTACTTGTCATAACTTCGCCCCTGGTCTCAGCAGGGTTGATGTTCCATGGTTCTGGGATGCTGGGCATCTGCTAGCAGATCAGGAACTTCCAACAATTCTTTAAACCTGTCCTAAACCTGACATTCCACACTGCCCTGACCTCTCAACCCTGAACCCCAAACCCTAAACTCCATATGCTGGGCTCGTACACCCTGAACGCAAACGTCTTCGCGCCTGCGCGTGGGGTTGCAGCCTTCCCACAAGCAGGGGGTTCAGCGCAAAAATTGGGCGATTAGGAGCTTATCCACAAGTACAACGATTTTGGAAAGGGATTGTGCCCCCCTCAAACAACATGTTACTTAGCACAAGTTCGCTTCAAGAGGTTGAAAATGCTTCTTTGCAGCTTCAACATTTGTTTGGGGTCAGGGCTTAGGAGTTTAGGCTTTAGATTTATATAGCTCTTTGGGCCTTGGAGTGTAGAACTTCGGCTTTTGTGTTTCGGGCTGATGTAAGCCCGTGATTAATTAGGATCCCTGTAAGAATCCCGAATCCCCATTAAGGGGAGGGGGTTTACTAATCATGGGTCAGCCTAAACCCCAAATCTGAACGCTAAACCACAAACCCTAAACCCTAACCCCAAACCCCAAACCACAAAACCAAAACCCTAAACCCAAACATCCCCAAACCCTAAACCCTACACCCCAAAAAGTTTGGTGCTTGGGTTCCTTATGAGACGAGGTATCCTGAACCACCTGCAAACGCTGCCTCAAAAAGCAGGTCGCCCACAATGCCCCCTTAGCTACTCTTAGCTACTCTCATCAGCCTTCCTTGGTTTAGGATTTGGGATGTAGGGTTAAGGGTTTAGAGTTTAGGGTTTAAAGTTTAGGTCTTTGGGTTTAGGGTAGCTTGTATACACTCTACCTCAACATGAGCTGATCTGTCATGTACCTAGGCAAAGATGGGTTTGGTCCCTCTACATCTGCCAATATGCGTATTTGAAACTCGAGGAACAAATCTGCGCATCATCCACATACGTAGGATACTGAAACTCCTGCACCCTAAGTGCCCTAGACCTTGGGAGTTATGGCACTACAGTATACTCAGGTCATGCAGGATTTGTAGCAAACCCTAAACCTCAAAAATCAAGCACTCTTGAACTTTGAAAAGCCTAATACGTTGATTAAGAGCACGATGATCCCGGGCAAGGTGCTTGCAATGAACCTGATGTAGGGGGCTAAATAACGGGGGATGTGCTTCTGGGGTATATTATACTTTAGTGATGACCTATAGTAGACACAGGTGGGGGTTAGAGCTTTTAAAGGACTATAGGGGCGGTTCATCAGGGCTATTCCGAGGACATGTTGAGAGTCGCTGGTTCTTGCGGCCCATGTATTAAACGCTAAAGCCTAAACCCTAAACCCAAAATGAGAACGTCTTTCAGCCCAGGTAGCTACTCTTTGCATCCTTAGGACCAAAAACCTAAAACTCTAAACCCCTAAACCCAAAACCCTCAATCCTCAACCCTAAGCCGTATCGTGAATATCTGGGCTTCAAAATGAGTATAGTCCCCCTTAAGTAGACAGAATATGGCTTTGGGTATATTATAATAAGATCCCCAAAAACCCCAAACCCACAAACCCATAATAAGGTCCCCATATACCCCCTACTCTTTCTACTTAAGGGGACCCTAAACCCTAAGCCTTAAACCTATACACCCTAAACCCTATCTACTTCAGGGGACTATACATCCTGCGGCCAGCCTCTGTGCCGGTTTCACATCACTACCCAGTGCGCGGAGGGCTAGAAAGCCGCACATGTCTGCGAAAGGCGGAGCCTAGGCGTCTTGAGGGTTTGGTTATTGGGGTGTAGGGTTTGGGGTTTAGGGTTTGAGGTTTAGGGTTTGGGGTTTGGGGTTTAGGGTTTGGGGTTTAGGGTTTGGGGTTTAAGGTTTGTCGAAGGTTGAAACCATGGGCCCCTAGTGTGGGCCCTTAACCCTGGGATCCTTGTATACCTACTATATGCCCCCTAGAATCTCCCTAAAAGGCGGCACATAATTCTAACCTTCGAGTTTGAGGTTGAGGGTTTGGGGTTTAGTGTGTGGGGTTAAGGGTTCGGTGCTTAGGGTTTACGGTTGGGAATCTCCTTAAGGTTTAGGGCTTAAGGTTTGGGGTTTCGGGCTTGAGTTTAATTAGGGGTTGGGGTTTGGGGTTCAGATTCAGAAAGGAGGGGGATGAGGAGATAGAGGCATGTAATTAGAGGCATGCATAAATGAATAACCATATATATATATATAAAGAAAGATATCTAGGGAGATTACATGGGGTTTGCATAGAGACATATCAGGGACAATTGAGGTTTGGGGTTTGGAGTGTAGGGGCCTGAATAAATCGAATAGTGGAAATTCAAGCGGAAAAGAACACGGAAACCATGAAATGGGAGCCGGGTGTATACAGAATCTAATTGGGATTGTTAATGTAGGGGCTGAGTCAACTAGAATAGGGTTTTACTGTACGTACTTTATTACTATGAGGAAATGTGGGGATTGCCACGCTTTCAGGCTGCTACGCTAGGATTCAGGCTACGAGGGATAATCTGACCTCCTAACATCCCCATTTAGGGTTTAGGGTTACCCCTAAGGACCCCGAAGAGGTACCCTAATTTTGGGAAACCCCCGTTTGGGGTTTGAGTGCCCTTAACCTAAACCCTAAACGCCAAACCTGGATGCGGGTCTGTTATAATACCAGCCGGTGAAGGTGTCAGTCTTCTGGTTTGGGATTTAGTTCGAGGGGATGTGGGAGTTCCCAAAATTAGGGCTACTTTTGAGGGTCCCAGCGGTATACGAAGGATTCTTGTATTTTGGGGGTCTATATGAAAGTCCCCAAGTTTTGGTCTCAAGTTTGGGGTTTGGGGTTTACGGTTTGGAGTTTAGGGTTTCGGAGGCCATCAACAATTTGAACAGAGCTCTGAAGGCATGTTCTATGGCTAAGCAATGATTGGTCAGGCAATGATTTTACGCGTCTGAAAATCGGGAAGGCTTCTGCATTCAGATATGTGGATCGCCTACACTCCTGTGGCATCCCATGTGCGGCTGAAGCCCCACAACAATCAGTCTCAACAGCTGAACATGTACGCAGATCCGGGATTGGGCTCTTGCCTCAAGATGAGCTGAGTGGAATTCTTCATGAATCTGCATCATCTGTATGGAACCTTATGGCTTATAGCCGGACCATGCTGCACATGAGTAAATCTAATAAGCACCCAAATCCCTTCACGCCTGGCTAAATTGCAAAAACCCTGAACCCTAGACCTCGATGGCAATAGCATTGGTAAGGAGTAAAGAGGGGAATCGTAGAAAGACCACTTCAAAAAAAGAACACTTGGCAGAAACTGAAGCATGAAAGCAACACCCACGATGGTCAAATGCAAACGATAATCCTTTAGGTTCCAAATTCCAGGTCTCCAAATGTTGAGCTTTCTCTGCCCAACAAACGTGAGAGTGGAGAATCTTGTAATGCTTTGGGGAATCGAAACTTCACGTAGTTCCCAACAAGTTCACGTCCAACCAGAAATCCTCGAACCAAATCTTACCAAACTCATCCCGGAACCCCCGAACCCTTTAACTCCAAGGGACAATGAATCTGAAACCCCTGGATCCCGAACACCAAACCCTGCATCCCAAACCGCAGAAAGCTAGATGAATTCTGCAGCTTGGAAGGAAGACAATGGCTTCGAGTTTCGTCTAGGCTGGACCAATTGTTGATGTTTGCAACACCACATGGCCCCTGCGACCCTGAGGCTGATGGAATTATGCCGGGCATCATGAAGTCATGCAAGCTGTTGAATACCATCAGTATGGCGGGCGGACCCCTAAACCCCAAACCCTAAAAACAAGATGACAACAAACTTAATCTTTAAAGACCGACAACCCCAACTCCCTAAACCCTAATAATCCTAAACTCCATTCCTTAAACCCGGTGTGGCAACCTCGCGCCCTCCAGCGGGAAGGGCGGACTCGGCGGCCTGCTTGCCAAGCAGCGCGGGCAGTTCTTGTAATCTCTTCCCTCGAAGATGAGGGAGTTTAGGGTACAGGGAAGGCTTAAAGGGTTTGGGTTTCAGTGTTTGATGCCCGCTGGACATTCAAAATGTATCCAGCTCACAGCTCACATAAGGTCTCTTCTATAGAAAACGATGATAGTGGGGTATTGCTTCACGTTGGGGGATTTGGTTACAAGGCTAGAAGTAGAGCCCCTCGGTTTGCAGTTTAGGGTTTAAGGATTCCGCCAAATCGAAAGAAAGTTCAGGATTTACCTTGCGTCCCAAAGTTCGGAGACCTTTACACATCCTGCATATACTCTTATGGGGCCTGTCATCGTGAAGCTACAACAAGGCATGAAACCCTACACCCCAAACTGCGCCTTCAATCTTACATGTTGGTTGTAAGAGTTGACTCTGCTGCTTTGCATGGAGGAAATCTTCCACCACGCTGGATTCCCCAAATTTGCAGGTTGGGGATAATTTTGGGTGTATACTTGCAGGTGGCTACTGGGAAATGCGAAGCATGGAATATACAGGATTGATTTTCAAGGCTTCTACATAGGGAGCTCCGTAAGGGTTCCACTGCTTTATGTCTTGGTAACCACGAATATGTACTGAGTATAAGCCGAAGGTTTGGTATTCATAGTCTTCCCATCTGGACACCCGGCCCAACAACCAGCAACTTCACCTGCGGCTTTCTGGAGAAAACTTATGACAACTCCCAAAAAAACTATGAACACATGCTACCTCATATCGGGTCATGCAACAACATTTCTTCCCCCCACCATAGGACTTGAGGATGTAAGCACTGCTCAAAAAGACCCTTACATAGCCCATAATCCAGGACCCCAGTCCTGTTGAAAACCCTACATATCCTAGAGGAATCCAGTGGGCCCAGACTCGATTGTCAGGCTGTGAGGGTTAGATTGCACGGGCTGGGCGGGATATGAAAGTCGTGCAGATCCTTGGTAGTGTGTTATGAAACACTAGAGCTATTTATAATGGTAACCGTAAGGGACTATGGGCTACTACCTGGTTATAATATGAGCTTCTTTACGTAGCTTAAATCCAAGCTTGGATCAGGGCTGATAAGCAACTTTGGGGGCATGCAAGAGAAAACCATGCAACCAACATGATCCAGCAACGAAACAAACCTGCTTCGTGATCTTGCAAGATCTGTCTTGAACCGTCATGAACACCTTGCAATCCAGATTGCCGCAAACTACTGTGCAGCTGACTTGGATGAATTATCTTCTCCTTTGCGGGATGAAGGGCAACAAAGGCCAGGGAGTGCATTTCAAGAGTGAGTATTGTTGGGGCATCCCACATGAATCACATCCATAATCCATAAACCTCACCTTGAAACGGTTCCTCTCAGTTTACAGAACTGTGAACACAAAACCAACACCCGCAACATCCTCAACTACATCACAGCGCCTCTACCTGCAAACAAAGCCTCGCAGCATGACTCCACTTAAACCCTGCATCCGGCTTCACTCATTACGTTTCCTGTGCTCCTCAACCTGCACCGCAAGTCCTGAAGCGAAAAACTCCTTCGGAAGGCGGGCACCGTGCATTACCCGTCTACTTTCAAAGTTGTCTACTTTCAAAGCCGCTAATGCTTCAAGGGGAGTGGAAAAGAAAATGGTACTATGGGCTTACAGTTTGGGATGCTTCGGAGCAGTGCAGGAGGAATCTACCTGCCGTTGTTGAGAGTGCAACAGGGATGTTTATAGGGGTCCACTCTCCCACTTTTCCTTCAGCACCAACCTTGAACCATAGGCTAGTTAGGTGAGATTCTACTGGGTCTGATTGCGGCCAAAGGATACGTAATCTAGGTAGCCACGGAATCTTGCCCGATAACGCAGGCTGTCACAGGCAATTGTCCCCATAAACCCGTATGTATACATATGATCCTGGTCCCCCGGGCCGTAACCCAGAGATAAGTGATGCTTCAGCCAAGAGGACAGCCGTTGCTGCAGAGGACAGTCAATTGCTATAATGCTGAGAGTTGTGGGAGTAGGGAAACCATCCACACCATAGCGGGGGAAGGGAAAGGTCTCAACGATTTCAGCATTCCAGAATGATGATAGGTCTGAAGGAAAAAACCACCACGCGACAGAGGGTCTGAATGTTTGCGAATGCTGATAGCCGCTAGCAGAACACCCAACGCACCACATGAGGAGGAAGGGGAAAGATATGAATGAACTGACCGTCATGAAGGCAGTAAACCCGACACAGCGGTGCACCACCGGGGGGGGGAGAGAAGATCTCCTAAGGGTCCAAGTACCTAATAATCATATACTTACAAAAAGACCTGTACTATAATGACTATTACCCAAAACCCAAGTACCTAATTATTGGGTACATGGACCCTAAACCCTAAACCCTATATATCCCTAATACATCCCTATACCTCCCCTTTAAAGGGACCTAATTATTGGGTACATGGACCCTCTGGGATCTGAATGACCGCAGCAAAGTGCTGCCAGGTGACAGCCCAGGTTTAGGGTTCGGGATTTAGTGCCGGAATGCTAGCAAGTGCGGGACCTTACGCCAGCACTATACCATTGGGGAGTGAAAGCGGAGGTGCAGCGCTGGATATCTCATAGTTTAAAATGTGCAGCGCTGGATATCCCATAGTCTAAGATCCTTGCCGTATCCCCCTGAATAAACCCCATGACACTCCCCTATATAATCGCCTATGTAACCCCCTTTAAGGAGTTTAGACCATAGCTCATAGAAACCCAGTTTCCATGTAATTTTCCGCAAGCTCCACGTTTTCCATGTTTTCTCTATTATTGGGGGTACTGCCCCTAAACCCCATATAATCCCAGTATAAACCCAAATATAGCCTTTGTATGGTCCCCACAAGACCCTAGATAACCCTTAACCTAATCCCATCAATCAACAGCATGTGAGCTTCAGCCCTTGCTTGTACACAATGGAATGACCCCTACACTGGACACATAAAGGGAGTATCTCAAGATAGGAGGCCTCAAGGGACCCTGCGGATATGTTGGGGACCATAAGGAGACTATGGAGTCCCTATTATTAGGGTTTAGGGTTTGGAGTTTAGGGTTTAGGGTTTAGAGATTATACGTGGGCTATCTTTTCAAAAACTCCCATGCGAAGGCATCTGCCGGGCCCATTCCCTCGAAAAATTCGGAGGTAGACCCACCAAAGTTGCTTCTGGTGCTTACCCTAGACCCTAAACCCTATAAACCCTGTAAACCCTAAATAAGCTGCTTCTACCGGATATGATACAGACAGCCCTACTATTCTGAGAGTTACAACACCTCGAATCTCGAACTTGATGTTCATGCAGCTATGGGGGCAATGCATCTGAAAAAAGAAGACTTGATATTCCTTTAAGGCATCTAGAAAGTAAATAGCATGATCTTTGCCTTTTGAAGGTAGCTTCCGCACTGTATACTGAACCTATATGCCCTGTATTTGGGGAAAACCATGTGACAAGTTGTCAAACCTGTGCCCTTTCGTATCGCTCCATTATGAAGGCCATACTAAAATGAGAGCCGAAAGGGGACCAAAAGTTTGAACTCCCAAGTAGCCTTCAAGTGGCAAGCTTCTTGGAAGCGTCAGGGCTTAGGGTTCAAGGGGCTTAGGGCTGCAAACCTAAACCCAAACCCTAAACCCTAAACCCAAACCCTAAACCCTAAACCCAAACCCTAGACCCTAAACCCTAGGGGATTTCTAGGGTAAAGGGTTCAGGAGGCTAGGGCGGGCGTTCAGCATTCAGGCTCCTTTTTGGGTTCCCCAACCCAAGGTTGAAGGTTTGTTCAATCCCTCGGAAAGGTTTGGGGTTTATAGCCTAAGGTTGAAACGGTGGGCCCCTAGCATGGGCCCTAGCCCGTACCCGCTATATTATATACCCCATATGTACTCTTCAGGGCCCCTAAAATCCCCCTAGGAGGCCTTAGGCCCCATGTTAGGGGCCCCTACTTCTAAACTTAGGCTTAGGGCCTGAGTCGGCGCAGGCTTAACATCTAGTCCGTTTGGACCCACATGGACATCATCTTCTCACTACCGGCACTAGAGACTTGCAGAACCCTTCTAAACCCTAAACCCTAAACGCTTGCCTGTCCTAAACCCTAAACCCTACCTGCGGGTTGCTTCCCATGCTGCCACATCCCTAGGGCTTAGGGTTTAGGACTTGGGGGTATCAATAGTCAGGACTATACATATATATATATATAAATATATATCGATATTTTTGTGTTGGGGGTCAATTCTGGCGGCCCAGCATTTAGATTTAATATAATTGAAGCCTCTGACCCACCTCCTGCACACCGCAATAGCTAGCTCCCTTGGACAGATTATCTTCCAAGTATAGTTTACATTCCTTGCTGGGTTTTGGTGTGATGTTCATCGCGGGCAATGCGCGATAATGACTCAGAGACTGTGCGCGCCGTATGACAAGAACCCTTTCAGTGGGAAGTCCGACGTTACTTTGGGACTAAAATTGGGCAAGGAACTTCCCCTCCCAGAATTAACACGCAGCCCCATATAGCCCTAAATCCTAAATCCCATATAGCCCTAAACCCACAACCCGAATTTCGAAACGATGGTAGGGCGCCATGCCCATGTTTTCCGGCTTTCTGATCCCAAGTTGTTTTACTTCTTGGTGTTCATGGCTCAGAGACCTTGACGATTCATGTCATGGGTTTGTACACGTTTTGTACGGAGTCTTTATAAATCCGGGCTGCAGTCATGCAACTTAAACTAAGTTATCAGAAAAGGGGCACACACACACATATACTAATATATAGAGATAAGTAATCATGGCGTCTCCTGACTTTTGGTAATCTAATTTAAGTTCCTTAACAGCAACGCTCTTGGTTCATGGCACCCACATACATACTGACATCATGACGGCTTGTTATGATCAGGGTTGGGGGAGTTTTGTTAGGGGAGATGATTATGATCGTAAACACCAAACCCTAAGCCGAAACCTCAAACCCTAAAACTTAAGCCCTAATCAAACCCGAAATCCTAAACCCTAAATCCTAAACCCCAACTCAATCCAACAGGGCAAACAGGATTGTACCCCTGGAAATTCAAGTTTATCGCTGCCTTATCCCGCCCGCCACCCTGAAGTCTCCGGAGCACCTGCGAGCCCCCTGAAGGCATTGAATTGTAGGGTTACGAGCTTTGGGATTTGATCTTAGAGTCCGGAATTTAGGCTTTGGGGCTTTGGGGTTTAGGGCATAGTTGCACTCGCAATTGGGGGCAAGCTTCTTCAACAATTCTTTCAGGAAATGCAGACCCTGCATCAACAGCATGTTGGAGGACGCTCACAGGGAACGTCAAGATGGAGCATATGAAAAGACCCCGCGCATTCCACTCCAGACCAATAGCAAAGCGCCCCTACACAACCCTGAACCCTAAATCCCTGAACCAAAGCTCCAGGGATACATGCGCCACCTTTGACGCTACATGACCTTCAAAGTGGGGATCCTAAGAGGTGGGGACAGGAATGTACCCCCGCTCCCCAATAACCTTCCATGCCAATCATGGCCAATACTCCCAATAGTCCTACGCCCCTGGGCCCTAAACCCTTTCATATGGGGGCAACGCCTAAACCCTACAGTTGATACTCAAAACCCTGCATGACCTTGGTATACCATAGTACCATAATTCTGGAGACACAAGGTACTTAGGGTCATGCAGGATCTTTTAATATTCACCGTAATTTCCCCCAATCCCTACAGTGAACCCTAAACGCTAGCTTCACATGGGGTTTTCTCACGCGGCCCCCAGTGTACTACAAACCTGGAAATAGGAGCCCCAGAAAGGTTCCCCAACTCTACTAAACCCGAAGCCTTAAAACCCAAACCCTGAGCCCTAAACCCTAAACTCTAAACCCTAAACCCTCAGCGCTAAACCCTAAGCCCTACACCGTAAACTCTAAAACCTAAGCCGTAAACCCATCGCTCTGCTGATTCAATCCTACCCAAACCCCTAAAGTATGTAGAATAATGGCCTTTTCAGGGATTTGGAGCTATTATTTTACCTACTTTTGGGGTTTAGGTAAGCCACGAATCAGGCCTTGGCAAGGTCGGGGTCCTGAACTACGAGAAGGTCTAGGGTTTAGGGTTAAACCCCTCAAGTATGTGAAATAATGCCCTTTTGGGATGTTAATAGGGTTTGGGGCTATTATGTTTAAGGTACTTGAACCTATAAAGTGTGTGAAATAAAGGACTTTTTGGGCTGTTAATAGTGGTTTGGGCTATTATGTTGCCTACTTTTGGGTTCAGGTAGAGGGTTTAAAGTTCAAGGTTTAGGATTCCACCTTTGAAGGAACCTAGGGCTTCCGTTTCAGTCTGAGTTCTCTTTTCCTTTTGATTCTCCATTATTGGGAGAACATCCGTATGTGTCCTTGTAACATCCCTATGAGGGGAGTGTCAGGTAGAAGGCTTAGGGTCTAGGGCTTAGGGTTCTGGGTTTAGGGTTCTGGGTTTAGAGTTTAAGCTTTAGGGCTTGGAGCGCCTTGTTTAGGTGTAGGACTTTGGGTAAGGGCGTTGAAGACTTCAGGCTTATATGGAACATATCCAACACTGATGAGCACTTACCTGTGGACCCCTCCTAATGTAGGATCACACAGTGGGAGTAGCATTTTGGTGCATGTTTAGCCCCAACACCTAAACCCTATCCGTCCCCTAGCAACAACGAACCTAAACCGGGTTTGTGCATTTTGGGTTTAGGTTGTGCATGCAGGGGACTGGAGAAGAGCACGGAAACGGCCATAGTATTGAAGGTCTTGGGCTTAGGACTAGTAATAAACCCACCCAGCCAGCTACCCACCAATCACTGTTGTAGAAACATATGTTAGGACGACTCCCCACCCTGTAATAGTGGTATGATAGGAATGTAAGAGGACCCGAATATAATCCTTCTTATCCCTTATAGCCCCTATTACTGGGTGGGGGGTCCACCTGAAGTATACAAACAATACCTACATTGAACCCTAGTCCCTAAACCCTTAACCCTAAACATTGGGCCCCAAAGCCTAAACCCTAAACATTGCGCCATAGACCCTAAAACCCTAAACATTGGACAAACCCTAAATATCGGGCCCTAAAATATGTAATTGTTGCGGGGCGGGCGTTTCGTCCTAAGTCTGAAGCTTGAGACTTTGGTCTCCAGGCAAAGCAAGTTGTGAAGCTTGTTCGAGCTTTATGTACAGGTGGTTCCTGGAGGCCTTTCCTAAGGGCTTGGGGTTTAGGATTTAGGGTTTAGGGATTTAGGGTTTAGGGTTTGAGGATTTAGGGTATAGGGCTTAGGGATTTCGTTTTTTTTAACCCTGAAGACTTTTACGTCTGGGATTTCGGGTTTAGGGTTTAGGGATTTAAGGTTCAGGGTTTAGGCGAATTCTGCATGTTACCCCACTGACAACTTAGCAGGACTTACTAAGTCCCATGACCCTTCCACTGGCCCAACACAATATTGTTAAAGCCATGTTTAAAGGCCATTTTGGGACCATGTGGAAATTGCCTTACAAGGTGACCCCAGTAAAACCCCAAAATAAGATGATCTTCATTGCGGGGACCCGCTACAAGATACCCCTAATTTTAGGAACCCCTATTTTGTAGATAAAAAACCGCTTTAAAAGGAGGTCGGGTGAGATCCTGATAATTTGGCCGGGGGGTAGCATGCAACGGAATGGATCCCACTAGAAGTCCTTAGTTTAAAAAATTCCCCACAAGGAGCCGCCAAATTCCCTTCCTTCCTTCCCTACTTGCCAGAAGTTGATTTTTGAAAGGCGCCAGGGTTTAAGGCTGCGTTTGAGGCTTGACGTCTGAGGCTTCTGGCTTGGGGGTTCTGACTTGCGAAAGCCGGTATTGAAGGTGCAGCGTTCTTATTGAAATCTTTTCGCTGGTGGCTTCGACAACAATCAATCTGAAGCTGGCGCCAGGGCATGTCTTCCTTTCAGGAAAGTTTAGGACTCACAGGATAGGGAATACACCAGGGATCCATTCCCTTATGTTTAAGCACCTGGTAGACGTCTTTAAGATGGAAGGCTCGGGGTGTAGGATGTCAAGGCTCAAGGGTACTGAGGCTAGGGACGTAACTAATTGCAGATCAAAAGGTGGTCTATCTGAGGTACCATATTTATACATTGGGTACTGCCCCCCCTCAGTAACAGTTGGATACTAATTATAATATGGTTCCATATAGCCCTTAATAGGACCCCTAATATAGACTGTTACTGGGTGGGGGCAGTACCCAATTTATTCAGAACTATGCAAGGTATCAGGACCATAATATTGGTTTGGGGGTCTTCCTTCAATCTTCACGCGCAGAGCCAAATTGTCTCCGCAGACTTGAAACGGCTCGGCTACGAGACGTCGCCTCTCCCAAGACTAACATGGAGCCTTATATAGCCCTAAAGCCTAAACCCGAAACCCTACGCCAGTAGCCCTGCTCGAGTCAAAGGACTCTACAAAAGATGCTGTTCCAAGTTCCATTTTAATTGACAAAAACAGCTTCAACACTGTTCATGGCATCATGCATCACCCATGCATATGTCCGAGGCCTGCGGCAAATAGTTTATGCGCTTCGCAAAGAACTCACAGGAAGAATGATTCCCTGGAAAAGGAGGTGGAAAAGAACACAAGAAGCCTAAAGCCTAAGCCTCAAACCCTAAACTGATGCTCAGCCAACAACATCTTTTGAGTGCCCTCTGCATTTTCAAGGATGTTCCAAGATGTCCTCGTCGCCAAGCAATCGCAGAGGGTAGTATCGTCCTGCAGGTGAGCCAAAGCAAAGCCGGAACTGACTGACAAGTTAACTTGTACTGGTAAGTAGCAGTACTTGGAGGTCCGTTGACCTTATAACCTACTGAGTAACTGTAGGGGTAACCCTACTATATCTAGGGTAGCTTATAATGAGGTTATAACTACAGTTACTAAGTATGTTAAAACTACAACAGACCTCCAAGTAGTGATTGACATCGTACTCGTACGTGTCATCATACATTCAGGGTAAACTGTGCAGAGAAGTTGAATATGGGGGGGTGGAGGGGCGCTTTTATGGTGGGAGCAGTCTCACACACACAATGTAGGGGCCTGTATAGGGCGCACATGGGAATCATGTTGTTGAGGCTTCCCCACCTGTAAACTCTTAGTTAATCCCAGTTTCCATTTGATTTACCCTGCTCTTTCCACTTGATTACCCACCTTTGAAATGTTGAAGGCCCCTTCCCTATCATGTGATACTTTCAAGGTGGTACTTTTGGAGAACCCGGAACCCTCAACCCTACACCCACATGATGGTTGCAGGGTAATTAATACCTTCGGGGTTGGAGTTACCATAGGCATCGGGGAAAATGGAAAAGAAAATGGAAACTATGATATTCTTTACAACAAGGTATATATTCGGGTTAGTAGGGAATAAGGGAATATAATCCCTGTGTGGGTATACGTTTGGTACTCCCCCCCCCCCCAGAAACAGCCTATAGTAGGTGTGACATTAAGGGCTCTTTTGTTATCCCTAATCCCTAATCCCTAAACCCTAATCCCTAAACAAGTGTTACTCCGTTGCGGCAGTCGCCAAGGTATGCGGCAGCCAGGGTGGTGCAAGATTTGGAGGGTCTCGACATGGCGGCCTTTAGAAGCCCTACAAATATGGAAGGATTCTGCAGGGTCATAGGGGTATGGGTATCCCTAAGAACGAACGAGAGGAGCTGATGTTGAGATCCCATCTATGCAAAGCGAGTTGGCAAAAAGTTCGTCATCAGGGACTCAAAAATTGGCTTCTACGGCCCTAAGACCTGCGCTACCAATAAGCCCTGTATCTTCATGCATCTCTCTAGTACAACGCTGCATAGGTTTTTTTGTCGGAGAATCCTACATTATGAGACCCCACAAAGACTGGCCGTCCGAGTTCGGTCCTTCGGGCGCGGAAGCGGGGAAGAGCGCTGAAGACCAACGCAGGACCTGCACCACTAAGTGTTTAGAGTGCAGGCTTTAGGGCTTGGGGTTTAGGGCGTGGGCTTTAGGGCATACCTAAACCCAAAAAGTATATAAAATCATAGCCCTAATAACAGCCATAAAGGCAATCATTTTACATACGTTTGGGGTCCAGGTATGGGATTTTAGTTTAAGGTTGAGGGCTTAGGGGTTCGGGGCTTAGACGCAATTTTGGGGGGTGGCTGTAGTGTTTAGGATGGAGGGTTTAAGACTATTTAGGAGGTCTCGGAATTAAGGGTTTGGGGGCATATACACATATATATATATATATATGTGTATATGTATATGTATATGTCTATGTATATCTGTATATATATATATATCCATATATGTATGTACATATGTATATACTCTAGACCCTAAACTTATAGGGTTCGCCCCGCAAGCTCCGTCCCAAATTCAGAAAACTTCTAGAAAGGCACGAGAGGGCTTTCTCTCGGGACCACATAATTGGGTTTAGGGTTTAGGGTTTAGGGTTCATACAGAACCCCAAGATATGAAATTCACAGACTTCAGGACCTAAAGCGGTAAAAGATCTTAGATGGATGCTCTCAGTGGATTTAATGGGCTTTATGAAGCTGTCTCCTGAAAACGTAACATTTCGCTCTCAGATGAAACTTCCTAAGGCTGTAGACAAGGGTTCTAGAGATTTTCTTCATCTTGAGCTCATTCCACTAGTGACTGTAAGGGATAATAGGGATTATACTAGGGTCCTCTTATATTCTTATTATACCCTAAGCCTTAGGGTTATATAGGGGTAGTGGAAAAGAAAATGGAAACTACTATATTATGTTTAGGGACAAAGGAATGACACACATGACGCACCTTTCATTGGCATCCTCGCGACACCCTTATTTCCATCTCACTCTTCCTATGGCATTTTGAGAAGAATTAAGATGGGTGGTTGTCAAAATTATGGTCCCTCTTTGGGTACCCTAAATATTAGGGGCCGTATTATAATAGGGACCCAAAAAAGGACCATAATTTTGACAACCACGCAGATTCTAAAGGGAACAAGGAATTTATCCCAAAGTGCCACCTAGTTGCAGACTTGGATCCCCAGGTTTTCACAGTCTCTACAGAAACCGTATGCTGAAGCTATCTTGGATTACCAGGCCCTCAAAGCACTCGCATCCAACTCTGAATCTCGAACACCTAGCCCCGAACCCCGAGTCTTCAACCTCAATTGCGTCTATGGCTAGGAGACAGCATAATTGCTCTCACTTCTCTGGGCTGTTAACAGAGCACAAGGAAGATCATGTTCACACATGCCCGGACACACCCCGAAGACTCACAAACTATACCACCAAACCTGAAGTGTCAAAGCCTACTGACAATACATTTCCAATGTAGTACCAGGTACCATGATCCAATGGGGGCATATTGAAAATTACATGGTCTATTTGTCGTTCAGCTGCCTCGCGGCGAACCACAGCTCTTGGAGCTGTGACCAACTTGTCCAAGAGCCTGGGAAATGCTTACAGTTGATCCGAACGGGATTGTTTCTCAGTAATGATATACGTACTCCCCAAACGGATTATGTATTATCCCCCTGAGTAACCCGTATAATACTCCCCTATATAAACCCCGGTATATCCCCCCGTAAAAGGAGTTTAGACTATAGTTCATGTATCCCTGGGTTCCCCTACGTGCCCGTGTTGTGGAAAATGAGGAGCTTCCACTTGGAGGCCCATGGGGCTTATATACTTGATTGGGATTATAACCCTACATATAATTGGGGGTAACCCCTACAATACGCCCATTTAAGGGGATTATAAGTAGTCTTATAAGCCAGTGATCAGCGGTGACTAAGTCTCAGTCGTCTGGAGTCACTTGGGGTAAACGATAGCTTGCAAGGCCCTACACGAAACACCGGCCGCGTCGGGGTCTCCCAACCTTATGCTCCAAACCCTAAAACCCCGAACTCTGAACTCTAAAACCCAAGGAGATCCTGAAATGGTATAATCCTTTCTTGTTTATAAAAGAAAAGGAGCCCTGATCAGAAACGACAATGATGTCACGTCTCCATATGAACATGGTAGGGTTAGGGTGCAGGGCTTCGAGTTCAGGGCTTAAGGCTTGGGGCTTAGGGTTTTGGGTCTTGGTCTTCGGGCCTGCATCCCCTCGAAAAAGAAGCATCTTATCCCTGCAGCCCTATACGGAGTTCAAGTCCCCCAAACCCCGAAACGCTACACCCGCAAAGCCCTTCAAACCATACCCCTAAACTCCTAAACCCAACCCTGAACCCGAAGCCCTAAATCCTAAACTCTCAACCCTACCATGATAGAGTAGTTTCCATGTTCGGTTTCCTTTGCCATGTCATTCTCCAATATTCCCCTAAACCCCATGTCCTAAACCACAGAAAACAACCTGAACCAATCCCCAAAGCCTAATCCCTAAACCACCCCTTTGCCGGGCGCCGCGGCGGGAGGAACTCCTGTCGCTCGTCCTCGCCGCTGCCCCGGAGACATGCGACGAGGCCGGAAAGTGCCTCCAGAATGTCCTGTAGCATGTAGGGTTTAGGAGTTTGGGTTTTTGGGTTCGGGTTGGGGCACTTAGGGGTTTAGGGTCTAGGTTTGGGGGGTTTAGGGGTTTAGACGTGAAGCCCTTTTTGATTCTTTAGGAAGCGAAAGGTTTGCTTGGGCTCTGGGAGTTTTAGAGGTTAGGGATTTAGGGTCAAGGGGTCTGCTGGTCTAGCGTGTGGGGGCTTAGGAGTGTACAGGAACTTGGGGCTGCAAGCCTATGTAGGCGGAGGCTTCTTGTTTATGGGTCTGGGAGTTTGCAGTAAAGGATGGGGTTTGGGGCTTGAACATCCTTCGCCCCAGCAGTCCACATCCTTTCAGAAACATAGCACTTGCTATGAAAGCCCAACAACCATCTCTTAGTACAGGGTTTCGGAAATTCTGAGCTTGGCTCCATCTTTGAGACGTTGCAGGAGTGCTGAGCAATTGCCTCAGGTTTTAGAGTTCTAGGGTTTAGAGTTTAGGGTAGGGTCAGAACTGCTGCATAATTCTTCCTCCAAACTACAGAGCCAGAGTGCTTTTCTGGGCTGCTGTGAACCAACTTGACTCAAGTTGGCATTCTGGGGAAATCATGCTGTTCACTATGTGGGGGTTTCCCAAAATTATGGGTACCATTTGGGGGCCCTTGTAATAAGGACTATAGTATATTTGGGTCTATATAGGGGTCCCCTTATTTTGGGAAACTACCATGTTGCAGAAGTTAATGCATGCGATGAACAACAATCTAGGCTTTGCACCTGCCCGCATTGAAAGGCCTACGCTTGGCAAAGTTTGGGGTGTGATTAGGAGGTCAGACACCCAGTACATTGCATCAAATATTCGGGTCGTCAGGCTTGACCCCAAACTCAAGCTCTCAACCCCCAAGCCGGCAATGTGCCAAAGTTGGCAACTCTACATCAAGCAAACAAAATCTCGAACGTCGCCCGTCCAAAAGGTGCAAACCCCAAAGCCCTAAAACCTCTAAGACCCAAATATCGCGCACTACTGCGGATGATGAAAACTTGCACGCCTTACTTGTATACATCATGCCCCAGGAATTGCAGTATCTCGGGGTTCTTTGTCGTGCAAGATATCGTGTCTTCACTGCAGGTCTAGAGGTTTAGGGGCGTAAGGTGCAGGGGTCTGGGGTTTGGCTAAAGGTTTCATCAAGTACTGCACAAGACACAAGGTTTCAAGGGGGCTCATATGAAAGCTTCTCAAATGCAGGAGGACCACATTTCACCCAAATTCAGGTACTGGCAACGAGAAGCAAAAACATTTATTCTTGTGGAGCCGCAAGCGGCCAATTCACAAACTTGTATGCCACGAACTCAAAGCCGCGGGCCGCAAACCCCTTGCTGCTTAAACCCTGAACCTTTTACCCTGGACTGTTTAAACCCTTAACCCCAAACCATGAACCCTAAACTCCTAAACAATTCCTTAGTACAAGCCCAAACCCTCAACCCTACACCTTTTAGGGGGTTCTGTGTATGACCCCGATAAGCATCACTCTAAGGGTGTTGTCCTGTAAACCCGCGCGAACCACACAAAAATGACGATATTAAAACAACCAACCGGGGATAAAGGGAGCCCTGTCTTGAGGTTGAAACCCTGAGCAAAAAAACATCACAGTTTCTCTCCAATATGTGTTCATATCCCTATATATCCCTGTTTGTCCATCTATATGCTTATATCAACCTTGATACCCCCATTTATCCCTTCACATACCCACATATTCCCCCACATTCCCCCATATCCCTTCCGTTCCCTAAACCCTAAACCTAAACCCTATACATCCCTGTCTTTCCGTAAAGTTCGATCCTGGGCTGCATTCTCATTGGTTGCAAGGAGGCTCAGCCTAGAGAATTGGGGTTCAGGGGTTTAGGTTTTAGGCTGGGTTTCGGGCTTTGGATTTAGGACTTTGGGTTAAGGTCAGCACCGTGGTTTGAGTAGTTCTCAACAACACGGGGACCCCAATATAGATCCGAACATACTGTAACCCTGACTATGAGGACACTCTCATTCAACAAAGGACAACTAATTTTGGAAACCCCGAGGTCTAGTGCTTGGTTGGGGCTTGAATTTCTGAACTTCAAGATTTGGGGCTAAACCACAAGCCCGTACTACGTTTGCCCTCAAGGGCCCAGAGAATCCAAATCCTAGACCCTTAAAAGGAGCACCAAGTTCCCTTTGCGGAGCCATACTTCCAACCTTAGAACCTCATTTTGGGCTGTTCTTGGATGTGTCTCTCAGGTTCAAGTCGATCCCGACTTTCAGGGTCCAGGCCCTACCTCAACCCTAAAAGTAGGTAAAATGATAGCCCGAAGCACCTAAATCTACCCCAAAAGGCACTCATTCTACATACTTTTGGGGTTAACCCCTATAGAATATAATCCCTATACTAGTTTCCATGCTCTTTTCGATTATCCCTATATTACGTACTTTGGGGTTCAGGTGCAGAGTTTGTCAAGGCTTTCAGGGGCCTATCCGATCCCCGCCTCCAATTGCCTCCGCCGCAAAAGCAGGCGCACAAAGGATGTTGAAGGCTTGTAAGGGTTTAGGGTTTAGAGTTTAGGGTGGGGTGGTGATGTGGGCAAAGCCAATTCCATCATCTCATCTTTGATGGAGCCACACTCCTTCTTGAAATCACTCATGTTGCCGCAGGACGCTCTTCTAGAGCTTCGGACCGGGCATTACCTGATTTCCTACAGCGAATCCAGTCTGGGGCCTTCCAAACCCTAGCTTAAAGGATTTCTCTGGTGCTCACCATGGAATGGGGGAAGGGGCTGTAGGGACCAGATCCTTTTACACTACTATCCACCAGGCACCAGGTAGACATTGAAAATTCTTCGTGCTGAATAACGAGAACAGCTGCGCCATAGCAGTTCTAGTATATACGAGGAATATGAAAGAATCCTAGAGCCAGCTCTTCAGCCTTCTACAGTATACTTAACCCTAAACCCTAAACCCTAAACCCTCAACACTAAGGTTTAGGGTTTAGGGTTTAGGGTGAATGAAAGGAGGGTCTTCCTGAAAAGTCGGTCATGTTTCTCTCTTGCTGTGCTAACATCTTACTTGCATCCTGCACAATCTGGATTAAACAGTCCTGAACCACAACCACGACTAGTCTCTTGGCTGAGACAGGCGGTCTAGACCCAAAGCCACCGAGCTAAAATCACCCACACCTTACGTGGAGCCTGGGCTTGGGCTTCAGGGTTAAGATTACGCGCCCCCTTTTCATCATCAATGCTGGAGGCCATACTTTACAGGGGATATTCCCCTAGACCCCGAACTCTAAACTCCTGGGCCTCAGAAGTCACCCCCTAATACCTAAGCCCTAATCCTCCACAGCGACGCCAACTAGCAAAGCACACTTTTCTGCGAAGGTCAGATGAGGCAGACTTTGGCCTGTTGGGCAAACAAAGGCACTTAGAAATGAGGGTTGTGAGGTTTAAGGGGCTAAGGGTTATCCAGACTTGGGAATTAGGATGTAGGGCTTAATCTTCACGATCCGTGGCTCAGCCAAAAGCCCTCCGGGCTTAGCGTTCAGGGCCTAAGGCTCCGGGCTACGGATGAGGTTTTAGGGTTTAAGACTCAGGGTTTGTTTAAAGCATCGGGCTCCCAGAATGTACGGCGAGCTCAACAGATCCCAGGAGTATTTTATACACCTTAGGATCCCTAGAGATTCCTGGTAGGATTGCAGGTAGGGTCCCCGAATCTTAGAGGACATTGAATCTGCACCAGGAACAGATGCATCTTACTTAACCATCAAAATATACGTTAAAGCCAAAAAATCCGTTGCGATTCTTGTCACACTGCATTAAGGCATATCCTGTAGAGGTCAAACCCTAAATCCTAAACCGTAGTGTAAAGGGTTGTTGGCTGCTTGAGTTTCGGGAAACCTGTCCACTACTCGCGGGCTTCAAGCCGACGTTGGGCGGCGATGGCTTTTCGCTCGCGGATCCACTTTGTGATCCTTCCGGCGGGAGGGTTCAATGTCTGGCTTAGTTGCTTGGGTGACCTCTTTGTTCGTAGTAGAACTATACAGCATCCAAGCGGTTTTAAGTGTTATCTTCTCAGCTTCTAAGTTCAGGGTTGGAGGAGGTTGAGGCTTTTGAGAGAGCTTGAGGTTGTGAATCTTGTCCCTCTTCCCCCAGTCTTCAACGCCAGTACTAGTGAACTCCTAACTTTCCAGCTTCTACTGCAATGTGTTCAAAACATTGCTTGGGGCTTAGGACATAGAATCTACGGCGTAGGTGCCAGAGATTAACTCTGAATGCTAGAACTTAGAACTGCGGGTTGTAGGAGTCCAGCATACAGGATTTGGCCTACCCGAACCCCAAAAATACGTAAAAGAATTGCCTCTTGGGCTGTGTTTAAGGCTTTGAGGTATCATTTTACCTACTTTTGGGGCCCGGGTAATCGTTACTTTACAGTTTAGGATTTGAAGTTTTGGATTTAGAGACGAAGGCGTCGTGACGAGTTGTAGTTTCTGCTGTTGATAACACCACAACCTGCACGACTTTAACTTGGTATAGAATAATGCCATAAATCCCAACGCATTACGTACTTAGGTTCATGCAGGACTTCTAGTATCAACCCTATAACCCCAACAACTATCCCAGCTTCCATCTCGTGTTCCAAGGCCTTTTCCAGCTGATTCTCTATGATCGGGCGCAAAAGCCCTCCAATCCCTAAACCCTAGACCCTTCACAGTAAAACCCTAAACCCTGTCCCTTTTTGTCTGCACCCTAGGAGCACGATTTAGCGCACCAAGATCTCCAAATCCCCGACCAGTTTCGGCGCAGCACATGCAACCCTCAAACAGGTGGTATTGCTGTTGATGATGCAAACCTGCATGACCTCATAATCTTAAACTCCCATATTTGGGGCCTAGGGCGTTGAGTTTAGGTTTGTCATAATTCCCCCAGGTATGAAAGCACGTAGGGTCATGCAGGACGTTTAGTACGAGTGTTGGCAAGCACCGGAGTAAAGATCTAGAAGCAAAGACTGTACAGCTGCAACAGGAATCCTGTAAGAACAAGACTTGCAAAAGCTGCCTGCAAAGACCAATTAAATCCCTAACATTAGACTAGATCCAAGAAGATAAAACTTCCAACGCGAACAAGAACTACCATGTCCTTAAGCCGGAGGCTAGGCAATATGGAAGTTTAGGGAGCAGTAGGTCAGCATTGGGGAATACTAGGTTTCCTATTCCTGGGCACCACACCCTGTAACCCTAAACCTTAAGCCCTACTTGGAGGCCCATGGGACTTAGTAACCACTTATAACTGGGCTTATAACCCTACTTATAAGCCTCCTAAATAGGCTTATAGGGGTTACTCCAATTATAAAAAGGGTTATCATTCGAGTTATAAGTAGATACGAAGTCCCATGATCCTCCGAGTAACACCTAAAGCCTGACCCCGAAACCCTGCTACCGATCCTTCGCCGAAGCGCCGGCTGGCGGGGGCAGTCGTCGATGCTGAGCGCGGCACCTCCAGAGGGCTTGGACATAAGGCTGAGAGCTCCCGGGTTTGGAACTAGGATTTAGAGTGTGGATTTAAGGTTTAGGGTTTAGGGTTTAAGGTTTAGGGGATTTAGGTCTTGGGTTTGAGGGCTTAGGGAAGATTAAGGGAGTTTGGCCAGACTCAATGCTCTCTAGTGCTCTCTGAGGTTCCGCGGCACCTATAGTTTAGAGCTTAAAGTTACGAAATCCTAAGCTCTAAATAGTTGTTTCCAGAAGCTTGGAGCTTGGGTTCGGAGAGAGCTCCTGCCATCGTGTGGAAAAAAGGCAAAGTACAAGGTTAAAGGTGCGGTTTACCCTAAACCCTAAATCCTAAGCTCCTAAGGGCAACCCTTGCTCCTAACATCAAGCGCATACACCCGGGTGAGACCCTAAACCTTAAACCCTAGCAGTTTTCCTGACAAGATCAGATCTGGCTCAATTTATGGGATCTGGGGTTATTGTTAGGGATTACATAACCCATCGGATTAATATTAGGGTTATATTGGGGTTATGGTTTAGGGTTTAGGTTTATATTGGGGTTGTATGAATATAATGGAAAAGAAAACGGAAACTACTATATCATTAAAAGGGTTTTGAAGGGGTTATATAGGCTTATTATTGAGGTCTATGGAGGTGGATGGAGCTACAGTGGCGTTAAACGCATGTCCTGTGCCAAGATTGCAGGCATAGACCCTTAAACCCCAATGAAGTACTCTAATCCTAAAAATCTAAACCGGACCGAATCTTTCAACTATGGATGCATAATCCGTACATGACGGCTACATACGTACCTGACGTACTTAAGCCCTGAACTGCATACGCTGCGCCGCGCAACCAGTGTGACTGTGAAGCGCGGAAACACCACACCTATAAACCCTAAATCCTGAAACAAGTCTGAAGCCTTAAGCCGAGAACCTCAAACAGCAAATCCCAGAAACCTCGTCAGCGCAGAGGCGCCTGAGAGTGGACAATGGCCTCCCGAGCACGCTAATGCCGCGACAAGTGCCGCGCGCTCCACGATGAAGCCCTTCCAACAATGAGGAATTGCAATACCATCCCCCCAGAGGTAACCGGCAGGACTATTTAGGACTTGATAAGGCCTAATTCAAAAAGGTTCGCAATTCGCAGGGGGTACCTTTACGGAGATAGCATTGCAGCTCCTAAAAACAGTGCCCTCCCCCAAACTAACCTGGAACCACCTGTAGCCCCCTTGTAAAAAGAACAGTAATTACCCTAAACCCTGAACCCTAAACCCTAAACCCTACTCTACAAAGGGCTCCCTTCCAGGTTCCATGTGAGTAGTGCTTTTTTTTTTTTGTGGTGGTTGAACCCAGTAAGATTACATTCCTTATTTAAA
>CAJNIZ010031691.1:0-11459 GCA_905231905.1 Symbiodinium pilosum | reverse complement strand
CCTAAAAGCAAAACACTTCAAGCCCTGAATCCTCGAACTCACAAGCTAAAAACGGAAGCTATTGGGCTTAAGGGTGCCTAATTGGCGAAAGATTAGGTTCCACAGCGTAGAGTCCAAGGGGTTAGGGACGAGAATTAAACGTTCGAAGTTGTGTCTAGGGCTTTGGGCGTACGATTGAAGAATGAGAGTCATGCCGTTGCACCATGAACAACAACAGACACTTTCTATACAGTGCACACGCACACGCACACGTAGAACTCATAGAACTAATTCTCCAGCCAGCATCATGCCTGAAAGGCAACCAAGAGAGTTCACAGAAAGGAGAGTTTAGAAGCATGTGCTTTAATATACCCGAGTATACTATAATATACCAGTTAACATACTAGAATATACCCTAATATGTTCGAATATACCGTAAATGTACTATAATGCACGTTGAAAGCGTTCAGGGCTCAGGGTTGGGAGGCGAAGGATTCAAGACTCTAAAGTTATTGGCGTTTGGGGTTTTGGATTATTGGGGTTTAGGATTCTTAGGTTGGGAGTGCTGGGGTGGCATACCCGAATTTGCCTGAGGCACGGGATTCCGGAACTTGCAACTTAAATACAATAACAAAAATCCGGTGATCGTAGTCATAAGAATGAGAATATAAAAACTAGCAAGAGTAACTATCATCTAAAATATGTTTACCACAGGTGGTTCATTTTTGGGGGTTGTATAAACCACATTTTGAGAGACGCACGCGCTCCATTCTTGATACAAGAGCCTGTCGCTCTCGTAGATGGCCAGGGCTTCATCCACAAGAGAATCGCCGGGCTCATAATGCCTGTTGCTTTTCAATCTTTTTAAGCTGTTGAGCTCTGTCTGCCGGAGTGAGCTTCTTCATGGCCGTGTCGTCAGAAGCTTCGACTTGAGTACTTGAGATTTGCTGTCGGGAGCTACTGTTGCATACGCCTCGGCAAAGAGGCAACGTTCGCATGACATCTCTTTGGCGCTGGGCATGGCGCCCGGCACTTGCGTCCGCGAAAGGCTTCTCATCTGGGCTGGATGGTGCGAACATTGCCATTGTGTTCAAGCCCTCGGCATCAGCTTGTCTACACGGTTCTGTGTTAGACCTACTTTCAAGGTCCCTCTATCCATGGCTATGACTTAGGTGGACCCACCGCCCTGTAATCGTGACTGAAAGGGATAATGTTGATTAACGCGGGGTCCTCCTATATGCCTATGACACCACCAGTAAGTACAGGGTGAGGGATCCACCTAACCTATGGCTATTCAATTGCGCAACGATCATCCCAAAATGACCGAATCTTGACTCCGGAAAGCCACGTCCCAGCCCTTCATGACAATGGGATAATTAAAGCACAGGATCTCCTTACATGCCTCAAACTAACGTAATCCTCAGAGACTACCAGAAAACAGTACCACTAATGTTGAGAAAACTGCATAGAATCCAACAACAGATCCCTGCACCCTAGAGCCTCGACACTAAAGATGCGGATTGAACACCAAGAGTCCATCATCAGCTGACCCCCCAGGCCACAACGGAAGGGCGGTGGGGCGTCGTGCATCAGATCCTTCCCAAGTAACGTTGGAAACTCAGGTTTTAGAGTTTACTTGGAGGGTCATAGGGGACTTAGTAAGTAGGTTAATAACCCCTATAAGCCAGATAACAACCCCAATTATCTCCATTAGTTACCTACTTACTAAGTCACTGACCCTCCAAGAAGTAGGGTTTAGGGTGAGCCCTCAACCTGTTTTGGGTGGATGCTGGTGGCCCATAAGGGTCCATAGAGGGCATGCGTGAGATGTATGAGAAGCCCAAGGTACTGGGCCCACGTCAAGGGCCCATACGTTGGACCCCTGATAAACCCTAAGCTGCTTCAGGAGTTGTTCATGTAATTACTGCGGGGGCTTCGCCCGAAGGACCCCTTCAAGCACATGAAAATCCTCATACGGCAACTGCCTCAGGCCGCAAAAGAACCCATACTTGTGAGAACCTCCTATAGCTAGCTGCAAATCTCAACTCTCAGCCCTGAGTACACAAAAGTAATCCCTTCCACCATGGTTTAGCGCTTAGGGTTTACGGTCTAGGGCTTAATACCCCCTGACCCACTCCACTAATAATACAAAATCCCAACGTAATACTATCTATATCATTTATAAAACGTTCACTCTTAAGGGATGGGGGATTATTCCCGTTAGGCCCCTGCACTCTCAACCGAAAACCCCAGATATGTCCCGGCATAAACTCCGCTCGTAAAACCCACGTCTGCCCTCAACCCAACTCTATGGCCTCATTTAAAAAATCCCAAAACAGTATAGCTTGGGTACTGCCCCCACTCAGCTACAGTTGGATAATATTGATACTATAGTTATATATATATATAGCCCTTAATAGGAACCCTAATATCGACTGTTACTGGGTGGGGGCAGTACCCAAAGTGTAGCGAGCAGGTATCTACAGCTCGTCTGGCTCACGAGCGTCCTGTAGCCGAGCACCAGCGCCAGGTGCTGGGGGTCGAGGTTGTTGGCCTCAGAACAGAAAGGCCTTTGCTGAGAGCCTTAGGGTTTCAAATTTATAGTCCACGTTAAGTAGAGGTATATTATCATAAGATCAACATATACCCCATATTCTATCTACTTAAAGGGGACTATACGCTGCAGGGTTTGGGCTTTTCTGGGCTTAGGCTTTGGACCCTAAACCCTAGACCTTCAACCCTAAACCCTAAACCCCAAACCTTCAGCCCTAAACCCTAAACCTTCGACCCTAAACTCTGAGTCAACCAGTTGCTGACTATGCTTCCCTGGATATGTGCACATAGACAAGGCGAGACTTTAGCATGAGGACGCCCCAGCCGGGACCGCAAGTTGGGGTCGACCTCCTTTGGGCTACCACAACCTGAACCCCGCAAGTGTGTAAAAACGATGGCTTTTGGGCTTTTAGGGATTTTGGGATTTTGGGATATTATCTTACCTACTTTTGGGGCCCAGGAACACGTATTACTAGCAAAAAACGACTACAAGCAGCTTTTATGGACTCGAAATTAACTCCCCATTTGGGGCGTGCCCAAGACTGCCATGCTGAATGCCGAAGAACTGCATAAGGAAAGGACGAAAAAGCAAAATGAACTCAAAAAGTGTGAGGCGTCGTGAAAAACTCGCAGGAAGCCTTGTTCAGCCATATCCCTAGGGACCCTTGCAGTTGCCCAAAAACGCAGCCAACACATGAGGGATGCTTGTTTTAATACCCCCCAAAACACTATCTTGGTAGCCCAGTAAAACCTATGTATTAAACCTACATTCCTAAACTCTGAACCCTACTCTGAACCCTAACACCTCAATCCTGAGCCCTAAATCCCAAACCCTAAACCCTATTGCATGTAGTCTAAACTCCTAGTATCCCCCTTAATAACCCTATAGTAGTCCCCTATATAATCCCCTAAATAACCCCCTTTAAGGAGTCTAGACTGTAGCTGATGTTACATGCCCCTGTTGCAACCCGAAAACACTCCTCTGTCTGGTCCTGGGGCTCTGGATCACACCTTGGCTGTCAATGTCCAGGCACGGGCAAGGGATTAGGGGCTTATGGGCTTAGGGTGCTGGGTTTAGGGGCTTATGGGCTGAGGGTGCTTTAGGCTTGCTTAAGGCTTCTTAAGGCTATTGCAGGTTTAGAAAGGTCTTTTCAGGTCCTTTAAAAGTTTTAGACCGGTTAGGGTTTGGGCTTTGGGGCTTTGGGCTTAGGGAATCAGGGTGTAGGGTTCCCGTGCCCGAAAGTTCGCTCTGTTCTGAATCATTTTTAGGATCGCTACCCGAAATCGGATCCGAAAGCCCATCAAAGTTCGTTTTTTGGGGATGATTTAAAGGAAACTTCTGTGATGCATAATATGTTCTTACACCGAGCTCATTTCCCCAACAGGTTGAACGGACGGAATATCAAAAAGGGTAGGGAATATAGCAACTGGTGTCCTGTACGGAACAAGAGCAACAAAAACAGCATGCCCTGAACTCGGAAAACCCCAGAGATAGAAAAATCCGAGTATCCCTTTTAGTTACCCCTATGATATTCCCGTATATAACCCCCTAAACAATCATATACAACCTTCTTTAAGGAGTGTAGACAATAGGAAACAGGAGAGAAGCGAAGCCTGCCAGTCTCCTAGCAACCTTAGGAACCCCAGCTATGGTCTTCATGAACTCCTTAAAGGGGATTAATACAGGGGAATATTATAGGGGTTTCTAAGGGGGATACTAGGAATTCAGATTACAGCTTATATGGCTAAAGTTATCCTAAACCCTAAACCGCATGGGCTGCTAAAGAGTTTGCCAATTATTCCAAGCTTGCTTGCACCCCACTGTCCTGTCTTTTGAATTGTTTCAGGACACCTGCCCAAACGACGTTTCCCGGACCTATTTGGGCAACCCCTCACTATCTAAAGTTGTCTAAGTGTTTGGGTAAAGAGGCAGTTACATGTAATCAGCAGTCCCATTTGGGTGGATGTAGGGGCCTAAATGATCTAAATAGCGTTGTGGGACGTATCGTGCTATGAATACAAGTATGCTCACAGGGCATCATTGCCTAAACCCTCAACCCCAAATAGTAGCTTCCATTTTTCTTTTCTCCCAGAAGAACCCTACATAATCCCTATATCACAGGGGATCATTGTACAAGGGTTCAGGCCTCTACATTACCTGAGGCCGTGCTCAGATTTCAGCATGTTGGAGGTAACGTTCCATGGCGCTTGGAGGGTTCTGGGACTGCGGATTCAGGAAATCTTGGACCACGACATTCTGCAGACAGGAGTGGTGCAAGATTTCCTTCATTCATCGTACTTGTAACAACCTGTCATATTCCTTTCTTGGCAGCCGTGGTAGCTGCAGCAGGACGAAGGGGCGGGAGGACTATTTTGTTTTCTGACGTCCACTGTGTTTTGGCGGAGTCGGCATTTGCAGATCAAGCAGGCTTTTAAGTCGGCAATGCTGGAGAGGACTTTAAGCTAGCAACCACATCCACTAGTCAAAGCTCCTCACCACACGAAACACCCCGAATACTCCTGCCATGCCTATAACCACCTAGCAAGGCCCGGGAACCCCAAAAAGTGCAGGAGTTGCTCCATCAACTGTCCGCTGGAAGCCACCCTAAGCTCCAAACCCTAAGCCCCAAACACTAAGTGCTAACCCCAGCCCTAAACCCCCCTCAAGCGCTAAACACTAAGCGCCAAACCCTGAGCCCCAAACCCTAAGCGCTAAACCCCAACCCTAATCCTGAAACCCTGAGCTCGACGCCGCAGACCCAAAGCCCTAAGCCCCAAACCCTAAACGCTAAACTCCCAGCCCTAAACCCTGAGCGCTAATCCCTCAGCCCTTAACCCAAAACCCTAAGCCCTAAGCCCCAAACCCTCGACGCTATGCTCCCAGGCCCAAACCCCGGGCGCTAATCCCTGAGCCCTTAGCCCTAAGCCCCAAACCCTCAACGCTAAACTCCCAGCCCTAAACCCTGAGCGCTAATCCCTCAGCCCTTAACCCAAAACCCTAAGCCCTAAGCCCCAAACCCTCGACGCTATACTCCCAGGCCCAAACCCCGGGCGCTAATCCCTGAGCCCTTAGCCCTAAGCCCCAAACCCTAAACGCTAAACTCCCAGCCCCAAACCCTGAGCGCTAATCCCTCAGCCATTAGCCCCAAACCCTAAGCCTTAGCGTTGCAGCAGAAGCGCTGGGGAGGGTTCATGTCCACGACGTCGGGGAAGTGCTGGAGCGCCTTTAGGACTCCAGGGCTCCCCCAAACCCTACTTGGAGGTCCATTGTACTTATAACCTACTTAGTAATTGTAGTTATAACCTAAGTATGAATCCCATAACTACAGTTACCCTGGATATATTTGGGTTACAACTATAGTTACTAAGTAGGTTATAAGTACAATGGACCTCCAAGTAAACCCTAAATTTAGGGTTCAGGATGTTTATGCTGATTGCGGTTGAGCTCAAGCTGGCTTAACTCTCGTTTGGCTCGACTCATCCGTCGTTCATGGGCTCCCGATTGATGCCAGACAGGGTTCGAGATACAAAGGTTATGGGTAGGGTTCAGGGTAGGGCTTGGGGTTTGAGATTTAGGCTGGTACCAACCATCCTGCAACACTCGAAGTACCTCATGCCTCGGGAATTGTGCTGTTCCAGTATATGAAGGTCATTCAGGGCTTTCGAGATCAACCGTATCCCCGCCCAAGATTCGGCCTCAATAGGAGGATGGTTTAGTTTAAGAGTTCCTTTGTTTGTGTGTTTTTCAGAGTTTATGGATTGAGGGTTGGGGGTATTGGGGTTCCTCTTTAATTACAGGTTCACGGGCCTAGGATTTAGGGTCTCAGGGATGGGGTTGAGGCTTTAGGGTTTAGGGCTGATCCCGGAGGCTACTTTAAAGATCCCAAACGTGACCGACTTGTTGAGACACTTCTCCCTGGCAACTGAGCTTTACAGCTGCCAAGCATAGAGATCTTCCTATTCTTCACTGCCAGCTCACTGCGAAACCCTAACCCTACAACATCCTACAACCCTAAACCATGAATTACCATGGCTTTGGGGTTTATGGACACGTGATTATTGAGTGGTTCCCCAATATTGACTCCAAGGTATCACGAGTCTCATTATAAAGACCCCCCCAAGAAGGCACTCCTTAATTTTAGAAGCCCGAACCCCTGTATACCACCAAATAATTCCAGTTGCCATTGAATTGCCCATGTCCTTTTCCTTTTGAGTCTCCAACGTCGGAGGCAATAACCCTAAACCCTACACCTTAAACCCTACACTCTACACACTAGTCAGTGTTCATTATCGTTTCCCCTATCCCTTCATAGCCAGTATATCTCCGTTCAAACCCCGCCTGGGATATCTCGATGGAGACCGTCCATTGTGACAGGACGTCCATGCGGACGCAGCCTGCGGATGTTTATGAACATGCTAGGATTAGAAACCCTGAGCCCTAAACCCTAAACCGCGTTTAGATGTAGGGCTTGAAGCCGAAATCTGAAGGCTTAGAGTTCCCAACACAAACCTATAAACAATATGAACCCTTGCAATTTAGGCCTGAAGCTTAGAATTTCGGTTGTAAGGTTTAGGATTTAATGACAACAGCAAGGTAGGGCTTGAAGTGGGGAATTAAGGTTTAGGGTTTCCAAACATTAGGGGTACCTTTTCAGGGGTCCGTAGAATAAGAAGTATATACAGCGTATTGGGGTCTATATTGGAGTCCGCCTATTTGGGAAACTACCAAACGAATTTAGGTCTCGCAACTTAAAGATTAGGTGTTAGGGCTCAGGATTTGAAGTTAAAACTTCTGGGTGTGGGTTTGGGGCAGAAGCATCTGCACCAAGCCCCGGCCCGAACCCTTAAACCTAAACCTTTAACCCTAAGCCCCAACAGGACCAACAAAGGGATGCTGAATGTAGCAGGCAACCTGCCTGCTGGGGATCAAAAGTCAATGCTCCAGCTGCTGGTCGCGGTGCTATATCCTAAGCTCCAAATCCTAGACCCTGTAGGCCTAAGGTTCAGGATTTAAGGCTGTGGCGTCTAGCGTCGTAAACTTTCAACCCAACTTACGCTATTGGTTGTATTACCCGTCTTACTGTTGTCGCATTTTGTTAAGTGGGGCGTATGAAAGACCGACTTGCAATCCTTGATGCCGGCTGGTAAAGAATGGAGGCATACTGGGACCAACAGCCAGAATCCAGACCCAATCCTGCGGCCCGCACCTACGATTTAGGCAATTTAGGCAACTGTGAGCCCTAGGGTAATGTGATGCACACAACCTCGAAGTACACCGGCTCCAGAAACTTCGTCATGTCCGAAAACCCTGAACCGCAAACTCTCACAACAATTGAAACAGGATGTTTCGAAAACAAAACCCTCGCCTCTTCCAGCCCCTTTGCCTTAACACCATGCCCTTCCCCCATCTATGGAGGATATATGTACAAATTTCCAATGAGCTCGCCCCCGTGCACCCCAACAACCGAGTCGGGTGCGCGATAGAGCTTACAATTACCTGGGTTCCAAAAGTAGGAAAAGTGAAAGCCCAAAACCCGGAAAATACACCAAAGCGCAATTATTTTACATACTTTTGGGGTTCAGGTACTTCTGCCCCAGAGTATTTGCTCCACAGTATTCGAGCCAAAGCGCAAGAAAAACATCCTGAGTTTAACCACAGGCATGACTTACCCAACCTTGAAGCCTAGTTCCCGCTGAAGTAAATAGAATATGGCTTTTGGTATATTATAGAAAGATCCTCGTATACCCCGTATTCGATCTACTTTAGGGGGACTATAAGCCTTCAGGCCTACATCCAAAACTGTGTGATGTGGGGGGCCTGGTAAATAGAAGTTCTTGGGAATATGTTATGATATACTTGTATAAGTTCGGTAAAAAAAAAAAAACCAAAAACATAGAAATGCCTGATTTAACTACAATGCCGATTAACCCCGAATAAACCGCCGCGCCCATGTTGTTTTAAACTGTCTTGTCCATTCGACTTCTCCATTCTTACTCTGCAGCCCTAAGCTTTAAACTGGGCTGTTGTTAAGGAACTCAAACTAAGTTATCACAATAAGGAAACCCTATTATTTACCATATATATATATATGGTCCCCCACCCATGACACGCACAGATCTCTGTGCAACCTTGCTGTCGAAGTCATGCGGCAAGTCTACCCCACTCTACCTATGATAGTCATAGATCTCTCTGGAGTCAGCACGGAGGAAATCAATCTTGTCGCCAGGTGATATTCTAATCACAAGCTTTTCTGCTTCACTTGCTAGACGAACATAAAGGCATTTGGGCGTATTGACAATGGTGTGCGTGCGCTTGAGGACGGCCACGACCTTAGCATCGGACTCTTCCTTGGAATACCATGCGCAAGTAAGCATTTTCATGAAGGACTCGTGGGAGACATAGGAAGGAAGGCCTTGCTCGATGTCTACAAGGCCTGGTCCAACGTAGGTTCCGTGTTGATGTCAAAGTCGTTCACGCAGTAGATCCGTGATTGGCCTCTGACCCATTTCGCTGCGCCCCATCTCTCCTTGGACATGCTCTCGATGTTGCCTAGATCCGTGAAAGCTTTAACTTTCTTAAACGGCTGCTCACACAGACTACCTTCATCGAAAATGTCTGGTCGCATCCCGATTGTCCTTAGTTTCAAATGTTGCACCATGATCATCGTATATCTATTACAACAAGTGTATCTTGATTGCATCCCAAGCGCCACGGAAAAAGTCAATCCAGTGGCGGGACAACGCCATGGCCACGCATCGGGCTGCAGGCGTCTTCCCAAATCCTGGCGTGCCGTGAAACCCTAGAGCCTTCTTAGTCAGGGAGGAAAAGATGGGCCCAAGCACCTTGAGGATTCTCGTGTCCAGGTCATAGAGGGTCAGGGGCCATATCTCATGAACCTGCACGAGAACACCGTCCTGGCTGAGATTACGGAGGCTATTTCTCAAACAATGCTGCGGGCCAGCGCAAAACCGGGGAGTCCGGTGGTGTAGTCCGGATGGTAACCCATCGAAGGAGCTTGTTGCGAATGTTACCCCGGGGGCAAAGCGACTCAATGTAATCGAAGTCCCATTCCTCCAAACTTCTCTCCTGTTCTGGTTGTCCTTCCTCCGTGCGCAACACATGGTGTCTAAACTGAAACCCGCGCAGCTGCTCAAAAATGAAATGCAAGCACTTCTTCATGGTCGCGACATTACCCGCTCCAGACCAGTCTACTGCGTGAGGTTTTCCGTAGCATAGGCCCTGGATGTCCTCCACTGTGTTGTTTTTGTCTCTCAAGTTGATAAGCTTCACCACTGCGAACTTGCTATTGTTTTGAGGAATGACAGCCAAATCCAAACGAAACGGTGCATCCAAGGGCTTAGCAACTCCGAAAGGCTTTGGCAAGGCTTTATAATTTTGTCTTTGCAAGCGGTTCTGGACTTCGGTACGAGTAAACGACGGCACGTCGCAAACAATGTCCAGAAAACATTCTATGAAGTCACCCTTGGGAAATGTTGATGGTAGGCAAGTCAATTGTGCTAAGTGGCCCTGGCGTAGACTCAATGATCTGGTGCACGACAACACTGTAGAGCTTGAGCTTGGCTACCCCTTCCCTCACATCGCACATCGCGACATTCCCAGAATCCCACGACATTGCGATGGAAAGAATACTGGGATTTTCCGAATCATAACGTTCTTGATTTCGATACTGCGGAGACTCCACGGTATTTCAACTTTCAAGAATAGTAATAGCTGGTAAGAATAATATAAGGTATAAATAGTGCCGAACCCATCTGGACAAGCAATGCTGCATCATGGCGATGTATCGCACTGTTCGTGAATGTGCTAGTATATGCTCAACATCTCCCTCAGACACGCGCACATATACTATTTACTGGGGCATACTCTAGAAAATTACGATTTGCGCGTGTCATGGAGGGCGGCGGGGGGGTGAGCATATATATATATACACATATATATATATATGTATGTATATGTGCCCATGATGGCAACCTAATTTAAATTCCTTAGCAGCAACCCAGACAATAAAGGACCCTAAACCCTGAACTCTAAATCCTACACCCCAAACCCTAAATCCTAAACCCTAAATCCTAGCTATCAGTCCAAGCCTTGCCACATCCATCTCTCCCATCGCTGGTCAAGATGTGCCCTTGGCCCACCGCTGGATCAGGAATTGGACACAGGTTACTTAAAGTTTAGGGTTTACGGTTTGTGGTTTAAGGCTTGGGGTCAGGAATTTACTGCAAGGTCTTGAACTGGGTAGGTATATTACGAAACACGAAATTTGCACAACTGAAACCTCAACTCTCAGCCCCTTACACCCTACATCCTCGACCCCAAACCCTAAGACCTAAACCCGCCACCCTAAATCCTAAAACCCGAACCCTGAAATCTAAATCCTGAACCCTAAACCCTAAATACGCTAAACGTTAGATAGCGGCTTCGAGTACATCTTCCACTGTCTTTCCATCTGATTCTCCATTAAACTCTTGCGCCCCAATCCCTCAGCCCTAAACCCAAGATCCTAAACCCTGAACTCTAAACCCTAAATACCTTACTCTACACCCTAAATTCTAAACCCTAAACCCTAAACCCTAACTCCTAAACGGTAGTTTCCATGTCGCGTTTCCCCTTCCCATTTGATTCTCTGCTAAACTCAGGGTAACCCTATTCCCCGATATGATCCCTATACTCCCCCCATATAACCCTTACGTGACCCTTATATAGCCCATATAAGCCCTACATGATTAAAACCTAGAAAACCCCATATAACTCTTATGTAAAATCTGTATGAACCCTATGTAAACCCCAAGCAGCCTCTACATAAACCCCATAGAACTCCTTCCACCCTAGACCCTAAATCGTAAACCCTCAGCCCCTAAACCATAAATCCTAAACCCTAAACCCTAGACCCCTAAATGCTAAA
>CAJNIZ010031680.1:0-72682 GCA_905231905.1 Symbiodinium pilosum | reverse complement strand
TGACCGATTCGGGCGTCCGGTGGCCCATTCGGGCTTCCTGGTGGCCGATTCGGACTTCCTGGTGGCCGATTCGTGGTGGCCGATTCGGGCCTGTTTGGTGGCCGATCGGGCCTGTTTGGTGGCCGATCGGGCCTGTTTGGTGGCCGATTGGTGGCCGATTCGGGCCGCACCCCTCCAAAGCTGGTCCCAGACCCCCAAAGGGATCTAAGAATTAGATCCCCTGGAACCATATGGGAAATTATATAAGGATTATATAGGGGTTATAACGGGTCTATATAGGGGACCCTAAACCCTAAACCCCTAAACCCTAGGGGGTTATTAAGGGGATGGACCCTTAGGGTTGAATCTGAAGCCATCTGAGATAAGGTGGGCTTCTGAAAATGGAGGATGGAGGCATCCCTTCCGGACACAAGGAGTTTAGGGTTTTGGGTTTAGCGGTCAGGGTGTAGGGTTTAGGGTTTAAGGATTAGGGATAAGGGTTTCAGGATGGAACAAAAGCTGCCTCCTTGAGGTTGCATCCGTTTTGTTTGAGGAAATCCCATGAGATTTGGGTTGTGGATGGCGCAAGCATTACAAGTATTGATTTCGAAAATGAACAACCTGCCTGCACGATGGACTACAAACAAACCCTGCTACAGAAAATGCCGCTGAGCTGCCGAGAATGACATTGCTTGCTGAAGCGAACTCAATTGCAAGCAAAGCCGTGCCCTGCAAAACTGCTAACGAGTTGCAACTACCTGATTTTCTAAAATTGCTGGGCTGTCGCGCGCACGAAATCTCGATACCTTTTGCTACGTTTGAGAGTCTCTCCATACAAAGGATTATAAGAAAAAAACTTAGCAACTTCTCACGCTACCCCCTGGCGAGCGCTTATACTTCAAATTATTCGCTGCTGATGTACTATATGAACCCATTGACTTCCTTGTGTTGAAGTTGCCCCGCAAACCCTAGAATCCCTTCCACGCTTGAGGCCGTCAGAGCAGCGTAGGGGGCAAGCGGATGGTTGCCCAGTTGGGGTCCTGGCTCCAACTTTGTTAAAGGTTTTTGGGTGTAGGGGACTGTAGGGGCACTCACCGTTTAAGATCACTCATGTTATGGAGTTGTACGAAATCTTGCATACGCAATGCACGGTACGCCCTTGTTGACCGGTCTGCTGTATGTAGATATCCTTCCTCAAAAAGAAGGGGCGTGGCAAGGCAAGGTTTAGCGCAAAGTATTCCTCTGTAGTAACACTGCCCGGACCACCCCCATTAGCCAATATACTATCATTATATACATATATAATGATATATACATATATGTACATGTATATATATATATACACCTGATATGGAGAATATCTATCATAGGGCGGGCCGAGGGCTGTACTATTCGGGTGGGGGGATTACTTGAGTAAGCCCTAGACTGATAGGACTGCAACAACCACTGTGGGCTGCCAAATGCCTGAATATCAGGCCTAATCCCTTATAGCATGAAGATAAACCCACGTCGATCTATCTACTACTATGAAAACTCTATAGAACCCTAAAAAGGATCTGTACAAACCCTCCTTAAAGGAACCAAAGTCCTCAGGATAATGCAGCACTGCTGGATATTCTACGAAGGAAAGCAGCACAGACGGTCCTTGCCACGCCGTGCCTCTAGCAAGTGATCTCCCACGGCAACGAAAAGCCTTTGCTGAAGTTCGACTTCTATCTAGCCCGCTGTTTTGAGATGATGTATTCTTCGTGTTGTCCTGCTTTCTGAGCAGTGACCGGGTCAGGGTCGGCGCGCGAAGGCTTAAACCTCCAATAAATTGGCGCGGCGCAGTTCTCGTTCACAAATCCTGTCTTGGAGGTCTCTTGGATCGCAGGCACTTCCAGTGGCACTTAGAGCAAAGCTGCATGTATGCCTCACCGTCATGGCGTGCTGAAAGTCGGTTTTGTCCATCCTGTAACCGCTTACTTCTCTCCAAAATTAGCACCCCCAAACTCTCGTCCTTCACGTCCCAATACAACATCCAGGTGATCAACGAAACCTGATCAGCTCCGTGCTTGGTAGCCTTATCGTACAAGCTTGCATGCATGATCCCAGAATCCTTTTAAGTAAGCTATGCAAGCCCTACAAGGCCTCAAAAGCAAGCTGCTGCTTTTGAGAAACCCCCAGACCCGAAACACCGATCCTTGCACGCAGTGAATATTCCACAGCCAGGCATCAGGCGATCTGCCTACCCACTCATAAACACCACAACAACGGAAAATGGTGATTCTGAAGGTGAAACCACCATCCTGATGACACGACTGCTAGTGGGTAGAAAAGCCAAGAAGCTTGGCATCGGTGCGGTTTCCAGAACCGTAGATGGGATCCTAGGTCGCTGAGCATAAGGCTATGTACAAACTCATACGGCCACACTGGGACACATAGGGATACACAGATTATCTAATCTATCTATGTACTTATTTCTTTACTCATTTACAGCTATTTGTTTACACATTTTCTATGGGGTATCAAGAGGAGATATGGGGTCAAATCCTGGTAACTGTAATGCCAACGCTCCAGGTGCCCAGCAAGTCAAGACTAGGGGTGCAAAGGAATCATGGACCCAGATATAAACCCTAGTTTGGAGTACAACCCAGAAAAACGTATAGACTTTTTAGGTATAAGTTATGAGAATACCTGAAAAGTATTAAAGTGTAGTACTCCAATATTGGGTTAAGACAGGGCATATAACTTGGGCTCGTGGGCCAAAGGTCCTACAGTAAGCCTACAAGCTAGGTTTGAGGAACCTTACGTACTAATTGTGCGCTGGACTTTGTGGAAACTAATGGGATGAGAGCTTTTGCGCCTTTGTGCTACTCGAAATCGGGTGAGTTTCCGCACACTCATTTTCAGGAGCCAACATTGAAATTAGTCCAGATGAGCCTGGAATCAACATGCGAAAAGACCGAAGCACGGCTGTGGAAGCTTTATTGGAGAACAGCAAACTGAATGGCGCAGTGGAGGGTACTATGACAGTCCACAGCATTTAACGACCAGGACTTTGACAGTTTTCCAGGAAAGCTAGAGGTCGTTTCCCTATATTCCCCTACATATCCCCAAAAATGCATTAGTCTGAGAAAGTATTTTTGTATATCGCTATGAATATCATATACATGTTTTCCTCAAAACTCCCCCATATAACCCTATAAACTGAATGTTATGAAATATCATATATACATATATATATATATTCCCCCAAAACTCCCCCATATAACCCTGTAAACTGAATGTTAAGAAAAAAAAATATATATATATATCCACAAAAACTCCCCCATATAACCCTATAAACTGAATGTGGTCTCTTCCAGCCGGGCTTCCTCGGCCCAGAGACGATCTCCGCGCAGCGTCAGTGTGCAGCCGCCCGTGACCTGAGACTTGCTTGTTGCTGGTGGCTTTATTGAAGCCTAAGGTTTAGGGTTTAGGGTTTATAGGGTCTAGGGTTTACAGGGTTTAGGGTTTATAGGGTTTAGGGTTTATAGGGTTTGGGTGTAGGGTTTATAGGGTTGAGGGTTTAGGGTTTATAGGGTTTAGGGGGGTTGAGGGGAGTTGGACAGGGAATAATGCCTTGCTAGTCTATCGCGATCATTTAGAGGTCATTCGGTTGACCTCAGACTTCCGTCTTCCTGCTGCTTGGAGGTGAGGAATGGGAAATGATATCAAACAATGCAAAACGGAATGGAACTGGGGTTTCTAGACATATGTGATTCAAGGTTTGGGGCTACGATGACGGTCTCTAATAGGTATTAGAAAGGAATGAAGGACTGGCAAAATCGAGGCTACTATAGAGGGCCTAGGATTTCGGGTTAAGGGCATGCAGGAATGGAAAAGACTAGGATTCATTTCTTCAAGGGGATGAGGGAATGGAAAAGAACATGGAACGTACTCCTTTATTGGGGGGGTATATCTGGCTACTCACGTGATCCATTCCTTGGTTCCCTAGTAACAAGCAGTAAGTCTTGTCAGCATGGGATAGCCGAAGACGGTGTTAACTGCGAAGACTTGTCATTGTTCAAGGCCCCATCCTTCAATCGCATGAGAAGTTCCAAGACCACCAATAAAGTTTGGAGCCGCCGGCTCTCCTGCGTGCACAAACACAAATGCGTGTTTCTGGTAATGCGCCTTCAGGTGCGCAAGAAGCTGGATAATGCGGTGGCTTGGAGCGCAGGGACTTTGTGGTCTGTAGTTGCTATGTAAGGTTCCGTGTTGACAGAATTGGTTTGTTAAGGCATGGACCGCAGACACTCTGGCTAAAGGTTGCAGGCTCACAACAGGATTTCGGGCTTGGGCTTCCGAACAGAAAGTGATTGGACAAGGTGTAATTGCAAGTTCGTGTTGGGCTAGGCAGCTTATGACCGCACTGCTCTGGAAAAGTGGTTGATTGGTGCTCCAAAACGAAGCTGCAAACCAAGCAAATCACGGCAAACAACCTAGCTCCCCACATCGATCACCAAAACAGTGTCCAAGACCAGCCCAAGCTTATGAGCCAACTCATCTTCAGCCCATCGTCTTTGCAGCGCAGGGACCAGACATGAAGTTGGGAAGACTGCAGGGCCCGGGAAGAGTCCATCGCCTTGGATGTATGGGCAGCCATCTATGGATCGTCTTCGAACGGTCTTCATATGTGCATTGTCTTGGGTAGCGCTTTCAAGGCTGGGTTCCGAATCCTGGAATCTTTACAAAGGTGCGGCCCAAGGTGCTTGCTACCCTCCCGAAAACTATTATGGAATTGCAGAACGGCACCTTCTTAGCATGACAATGATAACCTTTTTGGCGCCTTTTTTGAGGTTGCGTTCTAGTTCGTGGTATGCGGATCAGCCTTCTAAAGAACGTGCACTCCACAAAGGCTGCTGTCCTCCAACAAAAGGCTTACATACGCGGCCTTTCCATTGATATGTGACCCTTCAATTCATGTTTTAGGTGCCGCACGAAATGTACCCATGATGTTTTAGAAAACCCTGCATGGACGTTTCCATGTTACCTGTAGTTGCAACGTTTGGCTTCGGAGTGTGTGTTCTTGTTGAACATCATCGTAGTCAAAAGGTGATTCCAAGCAATCCGAGGCTCCTGTTGCGCAAGACATGAGCCATTTGGGTCTTTATCACCGTGATGGCCTCTTTTATGAGCAAGGACCTGCGAACATGTACACACCGCGTGTATATAAGCACATGCGCCTTGATGTGTGTGTGTATGTGTTGAGTTTAGTTTGTCCACCCTGTAATATCTAACACCCCTTCATCGTAAGCACGTAGCACATTACACACCGACTCTGATAGGAAAGGTCTGTCAGTGGATTATATTTGGGAGAAGGAATTACCCCGCATCATACACCATCGCAGACCCTACATAAGCATAATCTGGCCGTCATCTGACTTCCAAGATCTCCCTCTCGAACGCCCTCGTCCCCTTCAAGTTCTTCCCCCCAGCTTAATTCCCATGAGAATGTGTGTATCTGCGTGTATCTATACATACCTAAGGAGGCCCCCCTAAACCCTGAACCCTAAACCCTACAGTCCAACCCCAGATTAGAAAAAATCCCACCGCGTCGAGCCGCTGGAAGCTACGAGCTCCATGCGATCTTCGGCCAATACTGTGAGCTCTGAGGCCGAGTCCACCTTTCATCTTACTGGTGCTTAGAAGGGAGCATAGGGAGTGTATATACGTACATGTATATGGTAGTTTGCCAAAATGGGGGGACCCCAATATAGACCCCAATATACTATAATCCTTATTAGAGGGACCCCCAATAAGGTACCCCCTAATTTTGGGAAACCCCCCTATATAGATATATACATATATAAGGGACTCAGGGCCCGAGGTTTTGGTATTGTCTTGGGGTTCTACAAGGAGGATGTTCTCTTCTTCCCTACCAACCACCAGTATAGATTGGGAGCTGGCCCTGGGTTTAGCTTAACAACAAGGGCTTGAGTCTTTAGGATAGCATGCGATTTCTGGGTCACGGCCTGAGGGACTTTGGGCGGAGCGCTTCAGGGATTTTGAGCGTAGGGTGTAGGGTTTCAGGAGCTTGGGACCTGGTGTTGCGGTTTTTAAGGTTCCTTCCCACAGGCAGCATCAACACAGACTGTCCGGCGCATGTCCCCCCGGTCTGGAAACTGCACCCAGAGACCCCAAACCTTCTGGTGGTTCATCAGGAGTAAGCAAATCTTGTGGCTTCAAAAGCCCAGCGGCGGAATTACCGCTCTCCCCTTAGACAAAACCCTCCACATCCCTAAATCAGATATCCCCAGTAAATATCTAAACAGTATACCCATGGGAAGAGTTTATATTTGAGGGTGGGGGGTTTGATATTAGGGGAGGGGAGTACTGCTGCTACCTCCCTTTCATGTCAGCAAAGCCTCTGCAAGAGTCCAGTAGCTCACAAAGCCTAGGCTTCGAATAGTTTCTATTAGAAGTTGTACTCATAAGGGATTCCAGATGCCCAGAAACCTAGCACCGCGTTGAAATCCACATTGCATGATGCAAGGGAGTTCGCAGAAGCATTTCCGAAAGTGGCACCAACTCGTTTACGGTAGCTCACTGCTCGGACCCAAACAGTGAAACCATTCAAGGTTGAACGACCCTCAGCTTATTGATTGCTACGCAAAGTGTCCACCCAAACTCATTTCTGGACGCGTATATCGTGTTATCTACAAGCTCCGTACGTACTGCTTAGCAATCTCTCCGTCTCTGCCTGCGTGGACATGGAAATCTCCAAGCTCCTGTGGTTGACATAGGGTTAAAAGGTTTAGGGCCGTTCCCTTTGAGCCTTTTGTGATTATGAACAGCCGCCGCCTTCCCCAACATTCAGAGGCAACACTTACTTGTTTGTCGAAGGTCAAGAAAAGTAGTTCCGTGGCATAGTACGTACATGGTAGTTTCCAAAAACAGGGGGACCCCAAAATAGACACAAAGCTACTACAATCCTGATTCATGAAAGGGACCCCCAAGAAGTACCCCTAGCATTGCGACGGCCCCCCACATGGCTAGTTTTGCAAAGGCCGGGCTTGTGGTTAGGAAAGCAACAAAGCCATTTACCGCATCCAAAAAGCAACAAACTTTACTGGGATATAGTAGGGAACAAGGGAGCTTGTTGTATAGGATATATATATATATACGTGTATATATATATATATACATATATATTCGCTTATCCCCTACTAGAAATCAGCAAGATAAACGTCAAAGGCTAAAGAGTGAGTATTGAATAGGGTCCGGTGTTTAGGCTTTACGGTGTAGGGGCCTTGGACCAATTTCTCCTTAAACCGCCAGGGAACCGTAATCCTAGATCCAACATAAACTTAAGCCCCAAACCCGAGACCTTGTCCTATATCTGATATACCCTTAAACCCTGAGACCCCAAACCATAATCCTACATCCTACGTACCAAAGCCCGACGATGTTTGTCTGCCGGGTATATTCCACAAAAAAGGTTACGCTTAGGACGCTATATATATATATATGGATCATTCTGGGATCCTTACTTGGGATTCTAAAGGGGCAATATTGAGAAAGTCCCATTTGTCTGCAAGGTACACTCTGAAAATGTCAAAAAGGACCGCCATAGAATCCGGAATAGCAACGCCCGTTAATCCGTGATCTGTAATCCGCAAAGACCTGAGGTGTTGCTAGAGAAAGCCCCCCTTGTCTGCAAGGCTCAAGCCTCTGGAACACATTGCCCCTATATGGACAATATAGCCCCTCACCTAACCTAAACTCTAAACCCTGTGCAACCCTACATAACCCCTATATGGAACCCGATGTTGTCTGTTAAACACACCCGCATGCAAGGTTCACACCTCCTGAAGCGAGGCTAGACTCCCTGGGTTTAGGGTTTAGGGTGTAGAGTTTAGGGCAACTGACTGAGGGTAAGTAGAGAATAAGGGAATGTACTATAAACCCTATATCGCCTCCTACATAGCCCTTTGAACAACCCTGCATAACCCTTATCTTACTGGTGGTTAGTAGGGACCCTTATTCCCTACCCACCCCCAGCAACTTACCTTCAACCCTAAACCCACCGTTATGTAGGACCCGATGCTACTTGGTAGTTTCACAAAATCAGCGAACCCGAATATAGACCCCAAAAGACTACATTCCTCCTTATTTGGACCCCCCCTCAAAAAGGTACCCCTAATTTTGAGAAACCCCAGTAATTGTCTGCAAGGTACACTCCCAGAGGCTGTAGGTACTCCGTGTCAAGGCCGGATGCAGCTGCTGGCTGACTTGGACGGCAGCGTAGCACCTGCATGTTCCTACAAAAGCACCCCATGACTATCATATGGCACTTGATTTTGTAAGGCCAGGATAAAAAGAGTTGAGGTTACCCAAATCCTCTGATTGCCAGGGATTATCTAGGACTTCCTGGTTTTCGGAAGACGCGATAGGGCCAGCTACATCTATACGCACAGACATTCCCCAAGTGGCGTCAACCTTATGTACATGCCGATGCTAGAATTTTGAAACCCTGTTGCGCGGACAAAAGGGGACCGCGATTGAATTTTCAAGTCAGGAGAAAAGCTTAAGGAGCCTTTTCGGGGTACTCGGACGACATGAGAAGGACTTGAAGATACCAACCAACGTGGGCGCCAAAAAGGAACCATGAACCGGCATCGTGTGCCAGACGCAGGAAGACCTACATAGACGCCTAAGTTCAAATCCTCAATCCGTCACACTACCCCACCGGACCCCAATGCCAGAGAGGGCACATCTGGCGCAAGCAGCACCGCTGGCGTGCGCTCAGCTGGCAGGTACTTGTCATACAACCAAACCTGGAAGTTGGCGTTTGGGTGGCTGGTTAACCATGGCCCTTTTGGCAAAGGCAACTTTGCCGTGGCAACAATAGCAATATCTAGGCACCCCGCCATGAAAACTATCAACTCCAAGTGGACTGTTCTTCTGAGCACCCACAGTATACATAAGTCTCACAGGACTCCCGGCTGAGAGGTCACAATGCCTGGTCACAGGTTCATGGTTGTGCGGTGCAAGCTTCATGGGTTGGGCTACAAGATCTTGCAGACATGTAGAGAAATCTGGGCTCCAATTGTAGGCACCGGAAGCAACTGCCGCTAGAAAATTACGACGGCCAAATCTTGCAACCCACAGCTGAAATCCAAGATGCTTCCAACTTCAGCACCACAATCTCTTAACCACAAGCACAAAGTTCGCAAGACCATTGTACAACCCTACGATACTCCAAAGGTTCTTTTAAGAAAAATGCTAGCACTCGAAACCTCTCGATTTTAGGTGATCTCCCCCACTTACTAACAGCAACCAGCAGGGACAATGGTCGTATTCGTCGCTGAACATAGTTCTGTACACCACTGACAACTAAATACGCAAGCCTGAGTCAGCCTTACATGAATCCCTCACCCCTAGACGCTCCATCCCCTCTCTGAGCTTGCAAACAACCAAGCAAGTAAACCAGGCTAGCATCTTTTGATTTTTGGCGGTTTAAGCTTTGAATGCCCTGGCATTACAGTGCTGAACTATTAGTTTTTTGGCCAGCAACACACTGAACCAAGTCCTCTTGGAGCAGCCGGAAGTACCGACCTCTGCACGCCAGTCTTGGGCGTGGGATTAAACAGACTGCAAAAAGAAAACATGTTTGGCAAACCCCCGTATCATGGGTCCCCTAAATAACGCTGATAATAGGGGGGGTAATATAGAGTGGGGTAATAGGGGAACCCATGACCACAGAGTTGTGCAAAACAATTCGGCCAACACCATCCTTAGATTTAGGCTCCTGCATCCTAAAGTGGAGCACACACAGGGCACAGGCCTCTTGTCATGTGGGGCTGTCAGCAGTGTGGTTTGTTTTGGGGTCCCATGCAATTATATTGCCAGCCCCAATCTCTACGGCAGCCCACAAAAGAGCCATGGGTACTGGCTACAACAACACTCCACACAATTATTCAGGGTGTAGGTTGAAAAGCTTGACCATGGGGCCATGGACGACAGAATTAGCGAGACTGACGGTGAAATTCGGGCTGATGACAATGATACTTGAGACAAATAGAACACATGACTTCTCAAAAGGTATGAGGCCCATCTTAAAAGTATGCTTGTGGTGCGGGCGGGGGGTACGTTCTCATCCGGGGAGGAGGGCAGCACAGGGGGGTCGCCAAACAAAACAAAAAGTGCGATTATGTGCCAGTCATGTCATCGCACATCCAACTCTACATTCGCCAGCACCATCAGATGCGTGAGTTTCTCTGGGTATGTGAGATTTCTGAGTGGGTTTCAGGAATCTGTCTTGAGAGGATGCATGTGGTTCCTTCTTAGGCAGTTCTCAAACATGCGGAGATTTACCTCCCTCTTGGGCTTTCACATGCTGCACCCCAGATACTGTATTCAACCTTGACCTAGGCAATTAGGAAAGTCTCACCCGTATCAACTGCACGGCGGTCCCGCCTGTTATGATGAAGTCACCCTCAGGCGCGAAGGTGCGGAAAGTCGTGTTTGGCTCGATGGTCAAGATCTGCGGCTCCCTGTCCACATGATCTACATTACTGGATTACAGGTGGCTATGTAGGGGTATATGGGGTTTCGGCCTATCAAATGGAAAAGAGTGGGAGATGACATGAAATGGGATTATATGTAGGAGATTATATGGGCTAATGTTTCCCATACAACTCATGGACTGGGGTTCCTAGCATGGAGTATATTACGGACTATGCTAAACTACCAAAGGGACCCGTATGTCCACTCTTAATGGTCCCTCACTAAGGGAGTAAGGGAAATAGTCCACATCTGATGCTCATTCGACCATCCTTTTCACTAAATAGGGTTATGGGATCTGCACGGCTAACATTAACACGCTGCAGCAATTACCACAAGCCTTTAACTTCTCTGAGCCAGAACAAAGGTCTTGGGACTCACACAAGGTAACATCGGCCGGTTTACTTAGTAGGAGTCTTTTTTTTGGAGCTGGGGTTCTGCCAAATCATCTAGATCAAGCAAGGGCATGGGTTGCCAGCGCTTCCCGAAAAGCTGCTGATAACAACTGGCGCGATTTTGAGATATTACAGTAAATTATATCATAGTTATATTATAGTAGATTATATTGAAGTCCCTGTACCCTATATAACCCATTAAACCTTTTGCGCGCAATCTCTCAAGCTCCGATCTCTCCATGCCGACACCCCAAAAGCTCTCAAACCCACCCCTGGCCATACCTGTACCCAAAAGCTTTCTAGCCCAGGCCGTACAAAGTGGGATACCCCACCTGACTTCATGGTAATGTGCTTGTAAAAATTGTGGCCTCCTTTTGGGTTGCCGTCATAGTACTGCCCCTTATTTCTAGGGTAACAGAAAGGGACCACGGTATTGACAACCGCCTATGCCCTGAATGTATGATAGCACCCCCAAGGATGGATATCCAGGGTACAGCCCACTCTATAAGCTCATGTCGAAACCTACTCCTGCTGTTGGGCACCTTAAATAACTGAATATGCAAACACAAAAGACAAATGTGTTGAATGACATGGATTCCTCATGATTTCATGATTGTAACTCAGCTTAAATTCGTGGAAGCCACCCAGTCCCAGTTCCCTCCCAGCCTGTACCACAGCCAGGCACGCTTGAAACGCGTCCAGTCCTGGCGGATTTGCAGCCCTTAGACGTGTGAGTGTTTCTCGGCACGGTCCCTACCTTTTTTTCAAAACCCATGCTTTGCTGGACGCGTGTGATAGGACCTACTGTGCTCCCGCGTGCTAGAAGGATCAGCCTGACCCTTTACAACCCAGAACCCCTGACAACCCCACGAATCCAACAAGGTCCCTGTATATATAATACCTCATTGGTGTACCCTCACAGTACCTGTTATAACTTTCACATACCCCTCGGATCCAAAAGACTTCAAAAAAGGTTAAGGCCCGACTTATCAGGGTTCTAACAGAATGCAAAGGAGAATATTAACCCCCAAAAGTAACATTGTATAATACATGTGGGAGAACATTTCTCATTTGGAGGGAACTCGAAGTAGCGGTGTCGAAAGCAGCCCAGTCCTGTCCATTCGGTGAAATCTCGAAGTAGCTGAGAACACTGTGGGCCGTAGCGTTGTCCTTGTTTTGGGTTTTAGCAGGCCTTAAACCGCTCAAAGCCCTGTAGTAGTACAAATAACAAGAATAATAAGAATGGCAGTAGTAGTAGTAGTAGTAGCAGCAGTAGTAGTAGTAGTAGCAGCAGCAGCAGCACTAAAGGTACTCATCATCGTAAGAATACACTTTCATGAAAGTGCAGTACCTGATCTTCCACTTCCAGTCAGTTTAGGGGCGAATGTTCAGAACTTTCTTTCATGGGCTAACACTACTCAGCCGTAATGACAAAGAGCTACGACCTAAACAATACCTTAATACCCAGCAATCCCAGATACCTAGAGTGCTTGCTTTGAAGTCAACAATCTGTGTTCTGGCCATTATTTTGAGAATTTGGGCAGTAACTTCCTAATCCCTAGAGCCAAGAACCCTGAAGCCTTAAAACTCCGAACCTTTGAGCGGAAAAGGTGCCGGCTGTAGCGCGCTAGGAAGCGCGGGGGCCCTGCACCGCATGAAGGCCGGGGTCACGTCGGTAGCCATGCTCTCCTCCTTCAGTTGCAATACACACTACACTACACTCTAGGCTCCAAACCCTAACCCCAAACCCTAAAGCCCAAACCCTAAACTCCAAACCCTAAAGCCTAGGCTCCAAACCCTAAACCCCACACCCTGGGCTCCAAACCCCAGGCTCCAAACCCTAAATCCTAAACCCCAAACCCTACACCCTTAACCCCAAACTCTACACCCCAAACCCTAACCCGCAAACCTAAGGCTCTGGGTTGGGTCAGGAAGGGAGGGCCCTTTAGAGGGGATTTACAGACGGGTAGTACCAGGCCTATTACAGGGATATTGGGGGTTTAGGGCTTAGAGCTTCAAAATAGCTGTCAGATGTTGGGCATTCCCTAAGCTATGATAAGGACTCTGTCACATACTGGGGTCTATTGTTGGCCACTCCTGTTTCTGGAAACTCCCACGTATGAACAGTTCCGAAGTTCTTAAGAGAGTTTTCGTTGCTTTGAACGATTTTGATTTTGGCGGCCTTGGGTACTTCTCACGGCACCACTTACAGCTGCAGGACTTCCATACTTCGCCACCACAGAAAACAGTACCACAGAAAAAGACTATTCCCCCTTCGCCATCCGGCCGCTGTGTCACCAACTATGGGATGGAAGGGGGGAAGGGTTGGTGTAGGCGGAGACACTTAGCATGTAATCTCGGGCCCAGATGCCAGATTCCACCAGCGGCACCACATTGGCTCCTGCAAGGACTGCTTCAATGTTGCAAAGACTAGCATCTTATGCTGAGGCATCCCCACTTCTTTCATTTGACAAACATCTATCGGCGCACATTGTCTTGGTCGGCAGCTCATGGCCATGTAAAGGCTTTTGGGCAGACAGATAGTGTACGCTTCACTTGTCATGTTCTTCGTTGTTGTTTTATTCATAGGTCCAGGGGCCAAGTACGCTCTCAACCCACACAGCCATGGAGTGGCAAGATCCGAGACGACGGCGTAGGGCATGCTTGAAGGCTTTGGGGTTCCCCTGGAACATCCAGGGAACGTTGCAGCTATGCGTCCCACTTACAGGAGCCTCAGAAGCCCATAAGTCTGCAAGTGTGCATAGTGCACTAAGTGCACATAGGGTTTTGAGCGGGAATGCCGAATGGGGCCTTCTGCAAGCACCTGAACTTAGCTCTTGAGCTGAGAAACTGACAAATCAAGACGAACACAACGCCCATAGTTGGGTCCATACCCACAATAAGGAGCACCGCAGAGATAGTAAGAGTAATCACACGAATATACGAAAAACTAGTAACAATAAGACAAATGGAAATCATAATAGACTTGATACTAGCAATGCCCTCAGATGTGAGCCTGCCTGGAAATTCTCGCCGAAGAGGGCTATGGTCACTTCGTTATCTTGGCAGGCACCGAACTGCTTCGGGGCTCATACCAGGACTGCAGACACAGGCTCTGGGTCCCCATGTCCTTGTGCTGTACATGCTGGTTTGCGCTTAAGTAGACACCTTCAAAAGAAGGCTGCCTCCTGAAAAGGCTCTTCTTTCGAGATCCTTGAACCTGGACTTGGTGGTTTTCTTGGGCTGTTCGGCTGCATTGAAGAGAGGGGGCCCGATGTTGAACCACCCAGCCTGTACCTTGACAGTGCAGTTCCGCAGCCGCTCTACAACTCACACACACCATGCACAACCTTCAAAACTTCACCCTCTTCCACTTGGATCCTGATCTCTGGATGTCCCCGGGAATACTCGCAAAAAGGTGGTACATCCGGAGTCCAGCATTTCCTTCCTCGCAAGAATGTACCCTCCAAGCCACCTCAAAAACAATATCCGCCTACAATATGTACTGGCGCAGTAGAGGGTGGCGGGGGAACTCTTACTAGGGGGAGTGGACAGGCTTGCACGATTGGATCTGAAACGTAAGCCCCCGTAAGCCAACATGAGTTATAGTCTAAACTCCTAGTATCCTCACGATTAATCCCTATAATAGGAACCCTACATTAAAAAAAACTCCTATATATTCACCTTGAAGGAATTTAGACCCAGTAGAATCCCCTATATAACCCCTATAGTAGTCTTATATAATCCCCTAAGGAGTTTAGATTAGGGCTCATATAAGCCAACTGTGCAACCATGGTGGCTGAAGCCACCGGCTGGGAAGGGGCTGGCATAGAAGACCTGTGGCATCTTGACCTTTGCTTCGGATACGGTATACATGGATAATGGAAAAGAAAATGGAAACTACTATATTATAATGGCTTAAGGTTTAGGGCTGAGGGTGTAGGGTCTAAACTCCTGAAATGGGGTTATTTAGGAGATTCTATAGGGTTTCTATTATAGGGCTTTGTCAAGGAGATCCGGGGTTGTGGGTTCAAAGGTTTAGGGCTTGAGGGTTTCGGATTGGGATACTGCCCCCACCCTATGACAGGCACATTAGAAGCCTCACTTACTAGGCGCGGAAGTTAAGTCGACTACGATCTTGGAGGCCTGGTATACTGGGTTGCTGTTAAGGAGCCTAATTCAAGATACTATGTTGGGAAAACCACATTAATGACTATATATATATATACCCATTATGGTAACTTAATTTAAATTCCTTAACAACACTGCGATATGCAACCTGCGGTCTCACAGTTCAGGGCATGAAGGCCGCGAGTTCAGCATCTCAGCGCAGGCTCTTGTCTCCCAGGCATTTTGTAGCTTCCATGTTCTATTCCATTATCCCTATATAACCGCTTTATAACCCCTAAACCCCAAAACCTGTGTGTTGGGGTTTCGGGTTGGAAGTTATACAAGCGGGTCTACGAAAGGGTTAGAGTTGCTTAGATACGTGGGCGAGCTGTGCTGAAGATCTGAGATTCTTGTCGGTACTTCTGACAGTGCCCCAGAGCTCCAAACAGGCTAAAGTAGATGTTGCTCATCTACTTTAGTGCCTAGCGTAGGTTTCTAGAGTGCGAGAGTTAAGAAGTTCTGTACCTTCAGGTGTATAGGAAGCGAAGGCAAGGATTTTGAAGGTTCAGGTGCGGCTACAGTACCCAAAGGACCCTGTGTATGTAGCTCTTGTTTGAGTTTAATCTGGTCTTTGATGGTTGGAAGTGAAGGACCACCCCTAACAAGATAAACCCTATGACCCTGAACCCCATAATGCAAACACAAACCCCATAAACCCTATAAAGCCTAAACTGGCCCTCAACCATATACACCCCCAACCCCATAGACCCTAAAACCCAAGCCCTATAGATTTGCGGAAGCCTCAGGCCAAAGGCCCAAGTCAGATGGCTCTCGACATGACATGGCGCTCATGTAATGAGGTCTTCCCCTAACGGTCCACGTACCGAGTTCTTGGATACTTGGAGGGTCATGGGGGCTTATTAACTAGGTCAATAACCCCTATGATGAAGCCACGTAATAACCGCAGTCATCCCAATTATTGACCTACTTGCTAAGTCCCCATGACCCTCCAAGTACTGGGAATTTTAGTATATACTAGCACTTATTGTACATGTTCTGAGTGGGTATATGATTATTGGGTACTTGGACCCTTAGGGTTCTCTCGTCTCATGACAACTTCCTGTTCAGGTGGCCTCATACCACTCCCCTTGCACTTCACATGTCAGCTTACACCATGATCCAAAACACAACTAACTAACAGTCGAGTCGCATATTCGTAGCTCAAGTTGCCAAACATGTTTCGACCTCACGGTCGTCGTGGCGTGATGACATGGCTTAGGGATTTTCCACGATCCCCGTATAATCCTCAATACAAGGGGTAATTTCCATTCTATTTTCCGTTATCCCCAGATAACCACCAATAGGCCCCAATATGTGATCAGGCTTCAAAACCTGCAGATTGACTCCCTTGCCACCTTTGAGGTGGTTTCACATCTTTAACTCACATGACAACCGCGGACACACGACGCTGAAGGTCCACAGTTGCTGTGCACATGCAACTACAATTTAGGCTACTATTTGGGATCAGGTCATTAAGCATTTGCCCTATATAAACTGCATCCCCTTGAAGCCCTTGTGCTACATAGGAGCCGTCCACCTGTTACATCAAGGAATATAGGAAGTATATAGGGGTTTTAGGGGTAAATAGGGGTTATATGGGGAATATTGGGACATTGTTCCAATAATGGAGAATCAACTGGAAAGCGTGTGGCACCCCCCCTTGCCAAAGGACAGTAGTCTGTACAGGCCGCGTTCGGGGTTCCAGGGAACGTTGTCATGGATGCATGATGCAGACAGTAGCGGAATACTCTTTCTGTGGGAAAGGGTCGAGGTGTTGACTTTGATGAAACCCAGAGGAAACCCTGCTACTCGGGAAAAACAGGACTCCACAAATCCTTGAACAATCGTTGGAACGCGCACGTGGCGGGTTTCTCGAAATACTAGGAGATAGACATACATGCATACATGCCTACGTACGTACGCACGCACCTACCTACATACGTGCATACATACCTACATACATACACATGTGCTTGCACATGTGCATATACATAGTCATATACTATAAAGCAAGAGTAACAGGGATCCCTACTGAAAGGCTAAAAGTACTTGGTGCGTAGGGTGTAAACGGAGCTGGAGAAGTCCCCAGATCTACTGTCAATCAAACCCTTGAGAGCCTACTTAAGAAGTCCTCTTAGCCTCTAAAGTACTAAGGATTCTGTAGGGGTGATCTTGAGAAATGCTCACCTTTAGGGTCCGAGGAGCCGTTGAAGGTCATCTGCACCTTGCTTGCTGAGGAAAGGCCGAGCAAGGCATTTTTCAGCTCTACGCACGGCTAAGGAGGGTATGGGATCTGGGACATAAGCATCATCCATAAACCTTGAGCCCGACGGATTCTTCACAGTTGCAGTCTTCAACGCCATGGCACAGGCTCAGCAAAACTAGCCGGGAGTCCAGCAAAATAGATAGACACTGACACCCTTTCTAAGCCTTAAACTCGATGGGAACCGCCTACAGCCCGGAAGCCCGAAGCAAGCCCTGTCAACCCTAATCATGCCCACTTAGAGCGGTCTCCGTGATATATCTCATATACATATACGTTTGTACATAGGTATATATATATATATATGTATATACATGTAGCCTCAAATGCTTTATACGTCTTGTAAGCACTCCAGAAACTGGACGCCCTTTTTCAACACTAAACCTTAACCCCAAAATCCTGAGCCTTAAATCCGGAGCCCTAAATCCGGAACCCCAAATCCTGAACCCTAACCCCCACTTAGCTGCCCAGGCGCCGTCACGAAGCCATTGCAGTCCTCGTCCGGGTCCTCCGGGCCGATACCATCGAGGTACATGGCTTTCCTCATTGCAGTTGGGTTTAGGGTTTAGGGCTTAGGGTTTTAGTGTTTAGGGTTTAGGGTTTGGGGCTTAGGTTTAGGCTTTGAGGCCCTAGCAGCTACATAGCAATGGTGAAGACGTGGCTGTATGGGTTCGTATAGGTGTATGTGCATATATGTATATATATATATATGGCGCTAAATAATAGGGTCTGCCTAGACAGCTGCATGGTACATGCTAGCCCGAAAGGGGATAGACGCGGTTCAAACAAACATATTCAGCGTCTAGGGTTTTAGGTTTAGGGTCCAGACATAGCTATCAATGTACTCATTCACCAGAGCCTTCTACCCAGAATGTTTGTACCTTTGCCTTCTTTTCAGGGTCTGGGTCATACTCTCGGTATGATGCACACATACGCCCGAAAGTATCTATATGGGAACCCCTTTGATCCCCAAGTATACTGTACCGGGACCCTGAGGGGCCTGGGGTTTATACATGGACGTTTCCCCCATGCAGCTGGAGTTGAAGGCCATTATTTTGTGTATTTGGGGGGTCTAAGCAAGGTTTAGCGTTTAGGACTTAGGAGTTTGAAGATTGGGGTCATGTACTGGGATGATATTGTGGGGATCACGGGTGGGGGGCTTTGGGCCACAGCATCTGAGGATCTAATGCTTGGGGCATCGTTCGGGATAACCATGAAACCAGTTCAAGGCCGTATCCGATGCAGGCTTTCAGGGTGGGATACTCGGCATTAGAAAGGGCGTCAGGAAGTACCCTGAGACCCCGGAGCTTCAGCTCTTTAAGCAGCTCCTCTTTAAGCTTCAACGCGTAAGGAAGATGCGTGCTTGCGGCTGGGTACTTGGGATTTTGGCGCTAGTAATTGCAGTACAGGTTTTGGTTAAGTATCTGATTTTGGGTACTTGGACCCTTATAGGATTCTCCTCAAGTTAAAGATTCAGGCGCTCGTCTTATTCGTCGCTTAGCAGCTTGGCCGCCTTTTGGATGCAATGCAAAGCCGGACCGCAGCTCTCTCCGTACGCCAGTCGGGAAATGCCATAATTGCGCATAGTTATGCTGCAAGTAACCTTTGTATGAATACCCTGTATGTGACACCTGTATTGCCAGGGCCCTTCAGAGGGTTTTGCAGAGAATCTTGGCTGTATATTTGGGACCCTGTGTGTATGAGAAGCGACCCATCAAAAATTAAATGCAGATCATTTTGAGAAACCCCTATCTGAGTGAAGCTTCTCGCATGGCGGCGTCAAGCACGTCAGGCGGGGATTGGCAGGATCGTTGGCATCGTACACAGGGATGACGGACACGGGCGCATAGCCAAAGACCTGGGGCGAGAAAGGGATAAAATGCAGCTTCCGGCTTCGCACTTCACAACCTATCCCTAAGGGTCCAAGTACCTAATAATTATATACTTACCCAAAATCTAATTATGTGCATCAGACTTCCGTTGGATGCAAATGCCAGCTGCGGTGACCTTGGAGCTGCCCTTTATCTATTGGGTACACAAGAACTGAGCAAGAGGTGATTGTCAACAGTCTAAGCGGCAAGCATGGGATTCATAATGATTCATATCAACCCTGTATGCTGCAGCCACCACTCTTCAAAGAAGGCTTGCATTTCAGCGCATCCCATTGCACGTACGAGCTGATTGCCACCCTGGTATGACGGTTGTGAAGTTAATCCTCAGGTACTAAAAAGGCCTATCCCAGGTTTGCAATTTTCGAACTTGCCACATCACGCGCCGAACACACTGCCTGCCTTCCTGTACCCGGACTGCGTAGACATATATATATATATAGATAATCTATTTGTAAATAGTTATTTCTGTTCACATATATATATATATGTATATATACACGCTTGTGCATGTAAACGTCTTTGTGTATTGGTATATATGAATATGAATACATACCTGACACAGCACGACCGAAGTGAGCCAAACTCCGTCAATGCACACCTTGCCTCTCCAGGAACAGTCAAAATTCCGCTTGAGGTCTAAGCACTTTCCAGCAAGGACCCCACAGCCCTAATGAAGGGACTCTCGGTGGGTCTAGGCACCTTGCTGCAGGCGAGGTGCGCATGCCAGTGACGGAAGCCAGTAGAGTCCTGAGGTCACCAAAGTCACCTCAGTATAGGCTTTAGGGTAGGGTTCGCGGTTCGATGAGTAGGTTACAAGCGGGGTTGTAACTGCACTAGTTGGGAGCTACTTACTGAGTCCCCTGGGCCTCTAAGTAGCTTCGTGAGCGCACAGATGAAACGCAATTCTGGCAAAACCTGTGCTGTGAGGCTCAAAGGCTGCTGAGGGTATCTAAGGTGCATAGGAGAATAGAGGGCTGTGTAGAGGGCATGAGAGGTTATATGTATACATGTATACACACACACACATATATATATATATGTGCGTGTATAGGTTTGCCTGGCGTTTCTTTGAACAACTTTGCATGCCCCGAAGAACAACTTTGGAAGGGATTTTGAAGGACTTGGACCTTCAAGCTGCCATGGAGAACAGGCTTTGGATGCGTCCTTAGCAATAGCAAAGCTCCGAATTCAAACACTTTTTCCTGAAGCCGAGTCGCTAGTCTAGAGCCGGACTTTCCTAGTCCAAGAGCCTCCTAGTACGCTGAGCTGAGGATATGTGGCGCGCAAGAGTGGGCACTTGGCCTTGAGGATCTAGGGCAACAGTCTGGCCGATTGGGAAGGACCAAATGAGTAGGTGTTAAATGAAGGAGTTTAAGGTTTCCCTGATTGAGGCTGGTCTGTTTACAGGCCCATTAATGACCTGCTTACCGGCTTACCAGGCCGCTGAGCCTCTACGTGTGCAAGGTTGTGGGAAAGGATATGACTGGAAGTCTTGAAGCGGACTTACGGATACTGTAGTCAGCATCTGCTATCACTTTCACACTGCCTTCCATTACTATGTACCTAGATCCTCCAGCTACACTCTATTAAGGCATAAGTACCAACTACTGGGGGCCATATGTGCCCGCTTAAGATTACTAGGAGGGTCTTCGTAAAAGAGCTATTGAGGAGCCGAAGCGGCATTCGTTCCGCCGACACGGAAACCGCGGTCGGGAATGATGGCGCGCACCTTGTTTGAAGGGAGTAACATGATAATAGAATATACCTACCGGGTCCCTTACATTCCTACCCAAACCCTAAACCCTATCATATTCCTACTTTGTTCTGGGGCTCCCATTAAACTCTCTTTATTGTTCAGACGTCTGACTGAATCCCCTCACTGAAAGACTGCAACACATCTTATTCAGTGCTTAGGGTTTAGGGCTTGGGGCCTGGGGTTTGAGGTTTGGTCTGAAGTAACTCTCTTCCAGGATTACAGAGTGCAATCCTGACCGCAGATGTCCCCGCAAAGAAAAAGCTTGCGAGGCTTTCCAAAACATGAGTGCAATGCTGAGGCCGTGACCAGCGAAGTGGCAGAGGCAATCCACTGGAGGCCTTCGTGTTGGGGTAGGGTTTATGGTTTAGGGCGAGTTTCCCCCTTCAAGGAGTTTAGACAACAGCTCCTGTTGGTAATATATACTCAGAACCCATGAAAACTCCCATATAACTACTTTGCGAACCAAATATATCCTCAATCCTAAGCCCTTTTCCATGTACCTACATGGACTGCTTGGGCTTGCGGAGGACCAGCTGCCAAGGCCTCCTTTTCTTTGCTAGGTAAGAATAATGGAGAAACTGGCGGAAAAAAAACGCCAGATGAAACGGAAACGGGGTTACACAGGGACTCTCCGTGCTTTAAAGGCATGTTTCTCAACACGTGTGCTGTTTGCAAGGCGCCTGCAGGACATCAGCTGGTTATAAGCTAAGCTTTGTTGTTTTTGATGTATGGCGTACGGTACTCAAGAGTAGGGATCCGGGTTGACGGGGCCCTATGGGATAATTTTTTTATGGCGCAAAGTCACAAAGCGTTTAGGATGCATCTGTAGGAGTTCGTTCTTTTCGTCTCAAGAATCTAAGCTTGGATGTCGGTCACCTGTATCAGACTATAACATCTTTTGAAGACCTTCGTCCTCTTGAAAGCTGATCGAAGCTGGCACACATGTTGGAAGTTGGGTTGCAGCTTTGCATGATGGGCAACACTGCTTGTGCATGGACATTCACATAATTAACCGTTTAAGCGCCTGAACCTGCCTGAAGGAAAGAACAAGGTAACAACCCCCAAGTAATTGAAGCCTGAGCCACAGGCCTGACGTCTGCACTTTGAGGTCTACTTGAGGCACCCTGTACAATGTTCTCTCAAGGAGTCGGAGGCCATAAGATTAGTAATCGTCTAGGCTCTGACAGTAACCTCAGCCTGATATTCATCTGTCGTATCTTACGCGCAGCTCCTCCCAAACGTGGCTCAACAAATTGTCCACTGCACATGTTCAGCTCAGCCAGACCACCTGTCGACACAAAGGTCTGATTGTCCACGGAGTAGAGGATGTCGTAAGTACCTGCTGGTACTTTGAGAGAAACTGTGGCTTACTGACGGGGACCTGCCGAATCAGACATGGTAGTTTCCATAAATTGGGGGGGACCCTTGGTACTCTCCTGCCTACGTCTGGCTACGAAAATACTTATTACGGGGGCTGGCACTATCCGTGCAAGGATTCTTTTTGGACGTCGAAGTTACACCGTTCTTTGGGCCCTCTGTACAGGCAGGGCAAAAACTGAGTGGGAAAAATCCTTGGGTTTGGTGGACCGTTGTGGGTCATTTCCGAGCTTCTCAAGCAACAGCACGTTGAAGAGGGACAAGGCTTATGGCCAGGCTTTGTAAATTCTTGCCAGACTTCCTACATACCAGGCCCTAAACCCTAAACCCTAGACCCCAAATCCTGAACCCTAAACCGTAAACCCTAGACCCTTTAAACCCTGAACCCCAAGCCCTAAACTATAATATTGTTGCGCACATTAGGCCGGATCTGTTCTTGGAGATTCCCCGCATAAACTTCATAAACTTAAAAACTCCATGACTCCATGCACTAAACCTACAGTCCCCCTCAAGTAGATAGAATACAGGGTTTAGGATTTAGGGTTTAGGGTTTAGTCCCCCTTATGTAGATAGAATATAGGGTATATGGGGATCTTATTGTAATATACCCAAGGCCATATTCGATCTGCTTAAGGGGGACTATACACCCAAAGCCACACATCCTACATACCAGGCCGCGGGTCCTACGCCCTAAAGCCTAAGCCCTGAAACTCTTGACTCCTTATCGCGGTTCCATGTGGTATTCGTAACTCAATGGGGGACCCAAATCTTGACCTCCAAAAGTACTATAGTCCTTGTTTTTGGGGACCCTCAAAAAAAATTACCCCTGACTGTCAGAAACCCCAATCCTAATATAAACCCCTCAAAAGCCAACTTTCCATGTCATTTCCATGTTTTTGAACTGGATTATCCCGTATTGAATAATCTATGAAGCCCTATATATAGCCTCTAGAGGGACATACTAGGGTTTCAATTTCTTTTGTCCCTTGATTCTCCGTTATACCTCCTACTTTGGGGAAATAACCCCTGCATACCCCCTATCCTATCCTTAAATAAACCCATACGTGGCAACCATAGTCGAAACTCCTAGTATCCCCCTTAATAACCCCCATGGCCGTGCAGTAATTCTATACAATCCCTTATAATATAACCCCTTAAAGGAGTTTAAGCTGTGGCTCAAATAGCCCCTATAACCCGTTGGAAATCTTCCCAGTGCTTGCCTGGCTCGTCTTGGATGGGCGCGATTGCGCGGAGGCTTTCTGCGTTGGCCAAGGCAGCAGACACCTCTCCAGGCTTCAAAGGGTTTTGGGTTGTGGGTTCAGGTTTAGGGTTTAGACTTCTTAGCGTTTTGGGGGTTTTTAGTTTTGAGTCAGGGGGCTTATAGGCCCCTGTAGGGCTATGAGTCATGTTTTTGGAGTCTCAAGCTCCAGGATTTAGAGTAGAGGTTCCGGGTTTGAGTTTGTTGGGTTCATTGACGCTTTGGGCCGTTGAGGATTTAAAGTTGAGGCTGACGCTTGTGAATGATTTTCGGCATGCATTCCCTAAACCCCTAAACCCTAAACTTGGCCTTGCTACCTTAACAAGCTGGAGGCCGGCCAGAAGCCTATCCGAGCTCGTAGAGCACAGATCCTTAAGCTGCCCGCTCAGGGAGAAAAAATGTCGTCTTTGCTGGGCTGCTACTAAGGAATTCTACGTTACGATATGGTGGGCATAGAATAAGGTATATAGTGAGCAATTGAATCTAAATTCCTTAGCAGCAACCCAGCTTCAGGGCCAAGAGTTCTGGACTGAGCCTTAGAATCCCACGGCTTCCAACCTTATCAACGACAAAGCAGGGTTGAGCAAGGGATGCAAATAATTGACAGTTTCCAAAAGGGTTTAGGTTTAGGGGTCCTTTTGTAGGTATAAGTGGTATTTACTTGGGCCCTAAACGGTGCATGTTCTTAGTCGGCGCCCCAGTATATACTATATACTTGCATGGACCCTTGGAATATATTTCCTGGCTGAGTTGAGCATCGAGCTTCAAGACTGACATAAAAATGATCAACCCCTGCCTGGTCCCCCCCTCCAAAATGCTAAAGTAGGGCTTAGGCTTAGGGTCCTACATTGCCACAATACACCCGAAGGTGATGTGCAATGGAACCAAAGGCGGGGGAACCCTGCAAAATGCTAAAATAGCGGTAGCCTTTTGTGAGCGGGCGGGGCATGGGGGAACTAGGCTCTCCAGTATACATATACATCCAAAAACTATACACCCCGAGCATCCTAACCCTGGACGTTGGACCCTGAGAGAAGCGTGGCCTTCTTCTGCCCAAACTGCAAGTACAGGTTCGGAGTCCGCTGGAAGTTTTTGCCGGACAGCGTTGCTTGTGTCAGTGAGCCTCGCCGGCTTGCGCTTCGGTGTTGTGACGCAAAGTTGAGGGACTTTCTCTTGTCATGCTACTTCTGAGGTTTGCGCTTACGATTCGTAATCGTTGGCCTTATGACAAATGGATATCCTAACTATCACTTGGCAGGAGGTTCTCCCTAACGTCGTCGAAACGTGAGTTAGACCTGGATTCCACGAGGAGGGCTGCTTTTCTGCAGTCTTTTCCTGACATCTCAGAAGACTTCCACTGTGATCCGGGCTGTTTCCAAAACGAGAGCCTCGAAAGCCCAGACCGGGACCCTGGCCCCACGACCTGAAACCTTTTGTTGCTACCAGAAATCCTCAAATCCTTCGAATGCTCTTCTTTTCACCACCATCACAAACCTAGCTGCTGCTGGCACCAGCACCAGCGACCCCAGTTCCGCTCCCCAGCCGCAGGCCCCGACCGCAATTGCCACCACCATGTCTATGAATACGACTCAGACTATGACTACATACTACGTTAACGACAATGATGACTACACTGTTATACCACTAAGACAACGATCACCATTACCATTGACGCAACCATTGTCAGCGGCGTCGATGTCGTGATTGCTGGCGTAGACGTTGTCACGCCTTCATCATCGTCGTCGTCTGCAACAGCAGCAAGAGCAGCTTCGTCGTCGCCATCATCATCAACATCGTGATCATAGATGGCGTGATTCTCCATTTGCCGGCGGGGACTACGTCCTTGCCCCGGAATGGCGAACGGCTTCGGACGGGAGCACTGCTTCAAGCGGATGCTGTTAAGACTCATTTGAACGTCTGGATTCAGAATGGTCGAACTAGAGACAGGGACATCGTGTAGGCACTGCTCTACGACACCTACAGCCTAAACCGATGTCAACACGAATCCTGCAACCTTGACCGGGCTCAGCCAGCTAAACGCTTGCCACAAAGGTGCTGTAAAGACCGCCCGAGGGGATCACTCCGCTGAACTCGAAATCTCTCAGGTAGCTGTAGATGTTGTTGAGATTCCTCAGTCTACCGGAGAAGGAATTGGAGCCAGCTGCTGCTCCTAGAACCAAACTACAACTCACGCAGAGGCATATGGACCAATATTGTGATCCCAGATTCTTCGTACACTAAATTAATATTCATGAGTGTATAAGGAATCTGCGATCACAGGGCCCAAAAAGCATTGTTGGCAATGATTTCGGCACCTACATTGAACACCCTACAAACCCCTATGTAAGCCCAGCTCCTATTCTATTTTCAAGTTGCGTTTCCATCTGGTTATCCCATTCCGGGTCCCCCTAGAGTAGGTAAAACATGGCTTGGGATATATATCCCGTAATTATTTTATCTACTTAAGGGGGACTGTTAGGGACTCCCCAGTCTGAGGAAAATTTCTTCAAAGCACCAGCTAAAAGGAACCCGAACCATGAAAAAAATCCGTGTGTGCTCCAGAATAAGGCTCCATGAGAGCTATAGTCTCAACTCCTAGTATCCCCCTTAATAAACTTGTAATAGGAAGCTATATAGTCCACTTTAAGGAGTTGAGACTATACTCATATGCTTGTAATCTCATCCAGCTGTTACAGAGTGGGCGGCAGTGCCCAGACGATACCTATCTTGGGCCTTGATCACGTACTTTGGGATCTTTGGGGCCAAGGTTGTTTCTATCGGTGCTGTCGCGACTCGTCATGGTCTGTCCCCCATCGAAGCTGAGATCGATCGTGACCTGAAGGGCTGCTACTGAAATGTTGCGGTTTCGGGCTTTGGTAGAGCCCTACTAGGATACGGTCTTGGTGTCCCCATAGTGGACTTCAATTTAAACTAACTCCCAACTATGCCTTGTTTGGGGGCATGTAAACTTCATCCGTCAGGGGACATCCACAGGTGGCTGCGCCATGGGATCGATGCTTGCCAAGGGTGGTGCTCGGCACATCATCGTGGTGGGGCTGCTTACCACCTGAAATTGCTTGTATTTTGGGGTGCGTGTTCTTGGGTACATGAGGATAACGTACTACAAACAATGTCGGGATTGTCGACCTAAGGTTTTCCGGAGGCTAGTACGGCTTCATGGGGGCTTTGGGCATCTTGGGGACGAGTCTATGCAAAGCCAACGTTTCATCCTGGACATACTAGAGGGAGTCTTGATCCTGATCCTTATTGATAACCATATCTACACACACCTGCATCACTGGACCAGGGTCTTGCGATACAGAGTGTGATCTTGTGTCTTCTGCGGGTAGAGCTCGGTGGCAGCGCAAATTCTGCCAGCGTGGGTTTCCCTCTAGATGCTAGGGCCTCACCTCGAGCCTGCCACTTTTGGCGCCCCTTTGCTCTTGATCTTTAAGCTGCCACTTGTACCCCATGGTTACGTCACTAACCCAGACCCCTGATTAATCGACCTCCTCCCCTTAATAGGGATTAGAATAGGGATCCCAATATTACGGCCCTTAAAAGGAGGGGGGTTATCAATCATGGGTCTACATTGTCAACTGGAAGATAGAAGACGGCAGGAGCCTTCCGGCCGCGACAAGGAAGGCCAGGCCCTGAAACAACCAGGCCTACATGTATTGAACTGGGTTCTGAGGTACGCGCAATCTATCATAAGTAAAAAAAGCTTACAAGAGGCAAGCGCTACCAACTTTTCAGGCTATAGTGCGTGGTGCATGTGCCCCGTACCAACACAGCGGCCCAGCTCTCTCACAACAACACTATCCAAATATCTCCGTATCGATCTATCTATGTGTCCATCGTCGTCCTCCTTCCCATCTAGGCTTTGCCGTGCGCACACAGTAACTTACCCTTCCCAAATAGCTGTGTAAGCCAGGGAACGCAGGGACTCTCCCACGTTTGATAGTTGGTACCAAGATGTGGCGGCTAGTGCTTTACTAGTTGTAGGTGAACTTCTATGCGCAGTGGGATTTGTAGCTTCTTCCAAGATACAGCGTGCGAGAAGAAGCTGCGCCCGAAGACGCATCCCACCAATGAGGAATTTACCTGGGAAGAGGGAGGCTGCAGTCTCTTTTTGAATTTTTCTTGCAGGAGACTGAAGGGTAGCCTGAACACGCGCAACTTCGGCCAGTCCATGGGCCTGATTATTGAGGGACACCTCAAAAGATCCAATATGTAGCCAGCTGGTGTTCTCGAAATTTGCATTTGGCTCTCCAATCTGGCAGAGATTTCGTGGTTTGTGTTACCCTGACAGGTCTTCATTGAACAGGATGGGTGGGGTCTGCAATTGCGAAGAACATTTTTTTGAATATTGCATTTCCCAAAGTGGCCCGGTATCTATGTGGTATATACTCGGGGTTCAAGGGGCTCCTACATAGGCACTTGCGGCCTACGTGTCTAGTGTGTGTACATGCAAGACCCTTGGGTTTTGGAGCCATTGTGCTAGAAGCCGCGAGGATGGTAAACAGGTTTTGTTTATCAGAATATATTATACCCTAAATAACCCATACAACCCCTATATACCATACCCTATATACTCCCTATCACCCCAATATACTATACCCAATATAACCCCAAAACACTAGCATTCTCCGGTAACATCTCAAAATTCGGTCAAGTGCAACGAAGCAGTACGAGGCGGTAGCAATCGGATTCAGCTGCCCAAGTCAAAGCTAGAGCATAGCCTGGCGCACAGTCCTCTTCAATTGGAGGCATCCATGCCAAGCAACTTAATGGTTTTGCTGTCAAGGCTTGCTATAGCCTCCCACGAGGCCTATCAATAAGTATTGCGCACAGTGGACCCCAAAGTCTCTTTCAACATGGCCTACATTGGGCTGTTTGGAGCCTTAGGCTTCCATAATCCCAGTTTCCATTTAACTGTCCATTTCCTTTTGCCATTTGATTCTCCAGATTTGAGGTAATATCCCTCAACCCGAATCCCTCACCCTAAGCCGCCAATTTCATTTGCCCTGACACTGTCGGGAAGACAAAGCCATTGCCAGTAAGCCTTGAAATAGCGTGTACTTTTTGGATTTAGGATTTGGGATTAGCAGGATTTGGGGCTTAGGGTTAGGAATTATAGGCTTCAGAGATATTACCCAATAATGCAGAATCAAATGATTAAGAAAATGAAGCTGCAATGGGAACTGGGATTTTATAGAGTGGTAGATAGGGATTAAGGGTTCCTCAAATTAGGGATAAGGATTCTCGGATTGTTGGGTCTAAACTTGGGCCTCAAGGCGTTGATTCGGGAAGCACTTCGGGCCCCAAGCATGATTCATCAATACATCAAGGCCCAAGTATGTACAATCTACCTACCCTAAATCCTACACACTTATAAGCCCTACACACTAAACCGTGGGAATCTTTGGGCCTGTGTTAGGGCTCACAGCTTAGGGTTGACTACCGTTTAGAGGTTCAGGTTAGAGGGGCAACTCATCAAGTCGGGAAAAAAGCTCACAATGCCAAAGGTTGGTTCAGTGCTTAGGGTTTAGGGTTGGAGATTGGTGTGGGGCTGGGAGTCCAGGATTCCCCGGAACCCTACACCTTATTGGTGTGGTACTTTCCATGAGTAGGGGGCTCCCTAAAACGACTCCGATATGCTGTAATCCTTATTATTCGACCTCCAAAAATGGTAACCCGTATTTCAAGTGAAGAAGGGCAAGGACATGCGGGGATGTCCTGGGACAGTGGAACTCTGGGAACACGACGTTGAGGAAGGATTGAACAAATTACATAACCAGGTAGCTAGGCACCGAAAAACCCGCTCAAAATGTTCGTGTATAGGGTCCCCGATTAAGGCCACTAGGGAAAATAGGAAATATTTCAGAAACCTGCACTGAGTAGCTATCCGTTTCCCAAGCAGAGTGTGTCCCGGACAAGCCCACCAGCAGACAAAGAATCGCGACCCTATAGGGCTGCATTGATACGCAGACTACCAACCTGCTGAAAGTCCCCTGTTCACCGTCTCATGCATGTTACAGGCGGGAGTTCCAGCAAAGTGAGATTCAGAACCTCAGAATTCTTGTCTCTTGTCATCTTTAAAGCCCTGAAGCCTAAAGCAGATCGTAAGCCTGAATCCTACACCCTAAAACCTAAACCCTGAGCCCTGAATCCTAAACCTTACACCCCAAACCCTTCATGTGTAATCCAAAGCCTCTACACCTGGCAAAAATCCAAGACGAACATAGCCAACGCGGGACTTTGCAACATTAGGTCCTCTGATGCAGCAAAACCTAGTGTTCAGGGTTCAGGGTGGATGCATGACAAAGACACTTAATTTTTGAGGAATGCCCATAAACTTGTTCACCAAGCAGTCTGGAACTCCATGTGCCAAGTAGTGCCTGAAACTCTTGAGCACCGAAGTGATCAACAAAACTTGAATGTGGTGAGATCACAATTTGGGCTCCTCCCTACCTAACTCAGACGGGATCTGACTTGACGTTGGAGCTGCTGCAAGGTTAATCGCAAATGTGAAAATTCATGATTCCCCATTCCCCCATTCCGCGACTCTAAAACTAACACACCCAAAGTTCCCCCTCCAGTAAGGTGATGCAAGGATAGCTGGGGGCAATTGAGGCTAATTCAGGGGGAACCTGGTGGGGGTAATATAGAGGAACCCATGATACATTATCCAGCTTCGAAGAACCGTAAACCCTAAACCCTACAACCTCAACCCTAAACCCTAAACCCTAAGCCCTAAACCCTAAACCCCTAAACCCTAAACCCTAAACCCTGAATCCTCAACCCTAAACCGTGAGCCCAGCTCAGACCTTACCGCCCAGGCGCGTGAGGTCCGCTCCGCCCTTGGATGCCACGCCGTGGCGCGGCGACACAAACAGTTCCTGGCATGAACCAGGGTTAGGGATTGGGGTTCAGGGTTTAGGGATTAGGGTTTAGGGGTTGGAAGGCTGGTCTTTTCAATTTCATCAAGCTTTTTACATCAGGTTTTGGGTTAAGGGTTTAGGGGTTAAAAGTGCCGGGACAACCCCGTGCGGACAAAATGGGTAGATTCATCTTACCTCCGGCACATGCAAGTTCCCAAACTAGGGACACGAGCATGGCCACAAACTCGTCATAACGCCAAGAAGTGGCTGTATCATAGCCTGCTCGCTCTGTTGGCAAGCCCCCAGGACACATGGTGGCCTTGTACAAACCCAAGGCTTCGAGGCTGGTTTAAGGGTTTATAGGGGCAAAGCCCAATGGCTTAGCGCACTTTGAGCTCAGTGGGGGCTTTTGCCCCGTGAAGGTATCAGGCGCAATGCCTGCAAAGGAATATCAACGGGCATGCCACTTGGTATTATAGTATGAGTTCTAACTTTGCCACTGCGAATGCTCATGGATCACGCTAATGCTGTAGTAGCGTCACGAATAATGACTGTAAGAAACACAAGAATCTACCTCAAGTGATCATCCCTCTTCTCCTGCGTAGCTCGCACAGGGATGTTGTGCTGGCGGAAATGGAGGCTCCGCGGCAGCGGGATCCACACCTGTGCTGCTTGTGGCTTCTCATAATTAAGGTGGATACTAAAAATCCTGCATGACCCTAAGTACCTTAGTACTTACGGTGGTAAAGCATACCAAGGCCGTGCAGGATTTTGAGTATCACGCGTAGCTTGCACTGCTTTCCTAATTTCTGCGATGCCCTTGGAGCTCACCCCCGTATTTAGTATGTACTTATCTCGGGCTACACACAGAATACTGAGACTGTAGAAGCCGCGGGAGATTCCTCAAAAACTCAAGGGTGCACCCACAGACCCTTGCACATGATGCCGCTCCTCGCATGCCACCCGAAAGGGACTGCGACTCAGAGAGACTTGACACATTCAGAAAACATGTCTCCTATCGTACAATTTTCATTCCAGGAACCCAGACATTTTTCCAAAGAAGCCCAGAGAGGCTGCCACTCCGATCCTTCGCCCTACACGCTCCCTGAAACACAGAATGGAGAGATCGAGGATGTCTTTCCCGTACATGAAGACCCGACCTGCCTAGATAAATGAATATGTATTCTCCCGGTGTCTATTTCATGTTCCATACACTTCTAAATTTGACTGTCCGTTCCCTACAAACAGCACCCTAAACCCTGAACCCTATATACCCGCATAAACCCGTAAAGCCCAGCAGCTATATGCTGTTCCATTTGAGCTTCCATAATTATTTAGGGCGGGTTTGGAGTTTACATCCCCATATGACCCCCATATAGCCTAGATCTAATAGTTTTTGTGTTACTTTCATTCGCTTTTCCGTTTGGTTCTAGATGATTCGACAACTATCCCTGTGCAGTCGCGAGTTTCCGCAAACCTTCCCCCTAAACCCTGAACCCTAAACCGCAAGGCGCCTGTGGTATTCCAGCAAAGCTGACTTCGAGCGTCAAGGGCCTCACCGATTCAAACTGAACTGACATCCGTCCCAAAGGGTCCATGCAAGTAGTTTCGGGTTCAGGGTATATAGTATACACCGCAGTTCCCATATCATTACTTCGGGGCCCAAGTATCTACTATATACCCAGAAAGACCCTTAGGGTAAAGCCTTTCGGAAGATTGCGGGGGTCTGAACATCAGAGGAGCAAGGACAAACAAGGACAAATGTCAAATATCGTTACTCACTAGTCCACTTCCCCACAACTACTCCCGAATTGCAAATCCCCCCCCTCGCCCCCGAATAAATACTATTCTGAAAAGGGGGGAAGGTTATAAATGTCATCTCATGCGGTAGGAAGTTTATTGCTGGGGAGGGGGTGGACTGGCAAGGCTTCTGTCAGAAAGCCAAGAACTGCTCCCAATTGCGTTGCGAGTAGCATGTCGTCCCCTGTGTGGCTCCAAGGAGCGAAGCGCCGGTGAGAAGGAACTTCACCTTCAATCCCGGAAGGTATAATCATACACGCCTTTACATGGCTGTGACTGATGCGGGTTTAGGTTCTAGCGTCCTGCTGTTGCTGCTGCTGCATCTGTTCTAGATGTGTTCACATAAAACCTTGCAAAAAGATTAGGAGGCCGGATATACCGGGGGCTATGACATCGACTTAAGGTTTGCCCAGGTTGAGTGCAAGTGTAAGCATCGTGGTTTGAGCCAAGCATTCTGTCTAGGAGAAGCTGATAGAAAATCGCGCGTGCAGACTTGAAGCTTTTGAGCGTGCTTGGCACTTGAGGGCTAATGCTCTGAATTTTTAGGCTTTGGATTGCAGGTACATCTCAACTACCCCCCCTCAAGTCATCTTCCTACCGCGAGAGTCTGCACAATCGAAAAGACCATTAAGAGCCCAGCATTCAGACAAAGAAGGCCCAAGTCTCCAAGGCTATAGGGTTTAGGGTCTTGGGGTTTCAGATTCTTCTGCGTGGCCGAGCCGCAGATGATGTGGTCAGTGCCCCCGACGGAGGCTTCCACAACATAGGTGCCTGGCGGGCATGGACCGTAGCCTTTCAACCGTAAACCCTCAACCCCCTTAAAGCCCCAACCCCCTAAAATCCGAAACCTAGGTGCTGGGGGCGCAAGAGCCTAGCGGGTTGAGCCATGTGGAGGGATTGCTGGGTTGGAGGTCCACCTAGGTCATGACTGAATTTAGGCCTCATGAGTGGCATTTTTGGTGGCTGAACCCAGGAAGATTACAGTCTGTATGGTGTGGGGGGTCGCTTTAAATTGCCCAAGGTTAAGGGTGGTGTGGAATCCCACTTAAAAACGGGAAAACTCCTTCAGACGTATTCAGCCTTCCACGTTACACCTGTCAACCGCTCAACAATGAAGTGTCCCTTCCTCAGCAGACGATGGCCGTCCTTGGTATCTGTTCTATAATTACTGTTATTACTAAATACATCCAGGAACACGTCGTTTCTAGTCGCTGAAAATGATACGAGGCTTTTTCGTGTCTCAGTCCTGTACAATGCTGAAAACTGTGTCAACAATCGAAAGCTCAAGTGCCTTGTCAGATTCCCAAGCCAATAAACCTTGCACAGGAACTCTTTATAAAACCTTGAGCCCTCGAGGAGTAGACCCTGAGTCCTGAATCCTTAAAGCCTAAACCCCCCCTAAACCCTAATCCCTAAACCCTGAGCCCTGAATCCCTGAAGCTTACCCAAGGTGCCTTGCCAGCGACAGTACATGGACACAGACGGATCTTGAGGGAACTGGAAGATGTAGATCGACACCTGGTTCCTGGTGAATACAGTCATAATAGTAATACTAGAAATGGACCAGCACTGGCATATGGAGCCGGGGCTTCGGGACTTCAGTGGCTGAGGTAACCTTGGATACTCAAGCTTCTCAAGTCCAGTACCTTCAGTAGGGCATCTAAGTGCTGAATCCTGAAAAAGCCTTTACTAACATCCCTGGAGTCCGTCCAATCCTGGATTTCCAGGAACCGCCGACACCCTAATTACAGCCTAGCTAAGAACAACCTGGCCCCTAGGCCCTAGGCTTAAAACACGTGTAAAGGTGTCAAGAACATCCATACAAAGACATTTTAAAGGTACAGAGCTTACCTGGACCCTGGATGTCCTTTTTTTTGGGGGGGTATATCCTAGAAATGTATGGGACATGACCCCCAAAAAAGAAGAGCATCCAGGGTCCAGGTACTCTAGAACAACATCAGCAAGCAGAGCGTCACTCCCTGGAGCGAACCCAGGGGTGGCGAGATGGAGTCGAAAAGAGGAGGTGCGTAGTACCTTTGGGCTTGGGTTTTGGGGCCAAAGTGGCTTTGGCTGCCGGATTTAGGGTAGCCTTGGGTTCAGGCTTCAGGTTTTTGATTTTGGTTTGAAATGCGTTGGGTTTGGGTGTTCTTTGCCACCTAACCGCTTCGGACATGAGTTTGACTGCGCGCTTTCGAACGGGAGTTTGGGGCCTCAGTGTCTTACGGCGAGCTTTAGGAGGCCAGGACTAACGGGTGCCTAGCTTGGCTGAGTTGCTTCTAAGGAACTTGAACTAAACGTAAACCATTCGGAAAGGAAAGTCACTTTTCTTGTGCACCCGAATTATATGCACCTTCTTTAAACTCTATACCCCACCCCCTAACAATAGGGGGTGCAGAAAAAATAAGCGCCTCAACAAGGCTCCCCCGGTACTGAAGGCCCCGGGAGGCCTTGGGGACAGCTTCCGCCTGTCATCGAATGAGTGGCGGCCAAAACACAGTATTCAAGGTGCCTTCACCAACGCCAGTGCAACATTATATGGTAAGGTAATCTAAGCTCCTCAACTGCAACCATCTCGCCACTTAGGGTATAATATGAGATGGTAGGTTGGGCTGTCGAGGAGTTCAGGCGCAAAGGGCTGGACTCGAAATCACCGACTCGGGCGCTCCGTGCTGAGAATGAAACATGTGATCTTGCATCAATATTTCTACGGCATCATGTCCGACTCCACCCTGAATCAACGCACTACTCATGTGCCATGGACGAGGCCGACCGCTGCAGGAGCCTCCTTACCCTGTTCACCTGGAGCTTGCAAGACGTTTAACAAGTCATTGCAGTAAAATCTAATGGGCCCACTGGCTGCATTCAAATGTGGTGTCGCCGCCTTGTAAGAAGATACTGGCATCTTAGTTCTCAAGCAGCACAAGAGGTTCAAGACTCGTCCCTGGCCAAGGTGCGAGAACTTCGCAGGTGGATAGCCCCAGTCGGCACCGTCGTTAACAGAGAACTGCGCATCCACCTTTCAGCTGTTTTTCGCGATTGAGCTTCTGCGTAGCCATGCAATAGTTCTTACTTTGCTTTCCCGATCTACCCCAGACAGCCCCTCTCTCCCTCTCTCGCACTCTCTCTCTGTCTCAGTGGTGGTCCGTCCGCAAACACTCCCTCGTCAACAACATAATCCTTGCTGAAACAGCGCGGGATAGACCCATCACAAGCTATCCCTTCAGAGCCTAAATGGCCTGCACCAAAACGTCTCAAGCCCTCAAACTCGGAACTTCCTATCCCAGATATCCCTAGGCCCTAGGCCCTGCCAAGATCTAACAACCGTCACGCTACCGTCTGAGCGCCAGTGACCGCGGGAGCCCTGCGAACAGCGTTCTTCTAACATAGGGATGGCGTTGGGCTTGGGGCTTTCAAGGTTTGGCAGTTGAGGTTTAAGACTTCATGGTTGTGATCCATGAGTGACCATCACCCACATGCCACCAGTGTACTGTACAGTATGCTTTCCGGAACTTGACAAGGATGCTAAGTTGCCCCCTCATGTTCGGCCACTCACTAAATCCGCTCTATCCTCCAATGGTGCAAATAAGGCTTTGGCACCAGCGCGTTCATGCAGGTTGCTGCCAACTAGGAGCTTGAGTGTCATGAGGTATGTGGAGGGTTGGAAGATCAGCTGCTTGTCACAGGTATAACCTTTTGCTTGATTCGTTCCATACACTGCAGCGGCAACGGCAATCAAAGCAATCAACCGCCCTCCTTAGCATGTGAAATCATCTGGGTTAAGGGATCAGACTAGATATGCTTCCAAGAGTTTCTTGCAAGGTGTAGGAAACAGACAGCTCGAGTGGGTCGTGCAGAAACGTTGCGGACAACGAGTCAAGTAGACAAAGGTGTGGCCTGCTTCCAGTTGGGAGCTTTCAGGCTTTGAGCTTGCAACATGTGGTGCTCTGCTCTGTGTCAGTGTGTCAGGACCTTGGTTGGCGTTACGCCGAAAGGTGGGCTCGTTACCAGCAAGAAGCAGTCCAAGCAAAGTCAGTGCCCCAGAAGCCCAATTGCAACCCGATCCCTTCCCATGGGCCTACACTGCACCTGCTGTCTCCGTGCCACGCAGTATGCAGGCACCTGGCTTCGAAGAAAGTCTCGGATAGCTTCGGGTTCTATGGCCCGACGAGAATGGGCACGCAGCGTATGCACTATCTTGTCTTACCTTCCACAGCATTGATGGCACTGTGGACAACCGCTCCTATGAAGTAAGAGCCGGGGAAGAGGATGAGAGATGGCTGTAGGCACCTGAAATACTTTAGGATGGCTCTTCTCCCTGAAAGAACCCCGCACTCCACAACGGGCAAGGCCATTCATGTGGGTCCAGTCTCAGCCCAGAACTTGTGCACCAAGGGTGGGGGAGAGTACTTCGTAGCTGTAGCTACTTTGACAATCCCTTTGACAACCCCCCCTGAGAACAATGATATTCATTAATTTACAATGCTACTATATCTAGATGGTTTGAACAAAGAGGGTGGGGCCCAGGGGAGGGGGGGAGGGGCAATATGTCGGTAAGCCCGTGCTTGGCACACACCAAAGACCCCCAAAACTCCAACTTCAAATTTGCAGCCGCAACCTGAGTCGTGCCGAAACGACAGCGGCAGCGCGCATAAGGAGGGATGTAGAAGCCGTCCTTATCTCAATAGTCTTCACAGGAGGCCCCATAGATCTAGGCACAATAAATTTGAGATACAGAACAAATATAGGATACAGTACGGTATTATGTGGGCTTTTCATTACCTAGATCCTTACCAAGCTGTTCAGGTGGTCTTCAGGTGGGTGGCACATGGGGCCTTATCCTCTGTGCCATGGTATCTTAGGGCTTCGTGTTCGTCAGGCTGGATCTATGCATGGCAGGAAGAATCCTGCCATAGGGTGCTGGTTAAGTACCTAATTATATAGTACCCCTTAAGTAGATAGAAAAAGGCTTTGGGTACATTGTAATAAGATCCCCATATACCCCATATTCTATCCACTTGAGGGGGACCATGTCATCATATTCCTGGATTATTGGGTAAGATAAGGACTCAAGAATATGTTCAGCAGTCACACAGGTAGAGGCCCTTAGCATGAGCTGTCTAGTTGGGGGCCCTGCATGATCTGTAGTCTAAACTCCTAGTATCCCCTTAATAACCCGTATAGTAGTCCCCTATACAAACCCCTTTTATGAGTTTAGACTATACCTCACATCAGTGACTCTCGCATGCAGGCACTTCGTGGCATCTTATAGGACTGTTAATAGAAATTGATCTCCCTACACTACTTGGAGGGTTATGGGGACTTATAGGAAGTAGGTTAACAATAGGATATAATAGGGGTAACAGGGGTTGTTATAATATGGCTTATAGGGGTTATTAACCTACTTACTAAGTCACCATGACCCTCCGTGTAACCCCCAATAAAAGATTCGCTTCCATTTTCTTTTCCATGTTTCATCCCTAGAAAAAAAAAACAGCAAGCCAGAGATTCGTAGGATACTGGGTGCTAAGCCTCAGAGTCTATCATGGTTATCTCGGGGGTTCACGCCCCTGAATGCCTTCACTTCATGTTGAGAGATTTAGTTTTAAATGAAAGGGTTAGATGAAGAGTTTGGCACCTGGGCGTGCAGGGTACTGCTACCTAGAGGCTCAGGTGACCCAGTAAATGGGGGATAATGGGTTGCTGGAGGTCCGTGTGCTTGTAACCCCTTTTATAATCTACTTACCAGCTCCTCTGAGCCTCTGAGTAAGGGCCATGGAGCAGGACTGACGCTCGCTAGTTGGTTTAGGGTTTGAGGGGGCTTAGGGCTTAGGATGCAAATTCTGGTGAAAGAAAAGTAAAAGTATCTCATCCACTGTAGAAGGCACTGTATGAGTATGAACATGTCCACTACCCCTGGTCACTGCAATCTACGTTGTACTACTATTGCCGACGAATATGTCTACCATTACTGTTCTCGATCTCAGAAAAAGGGTTAGGAATATTGCGTGGCTCGTTTTGGGAAAACTCCAAGAATCCCACCCAAAACGACGACCCTAGAACTGTCATGTGGTGAAGTTAGGGTGCTTGTTTTGGAGGCTTGGACTAGACCACCAACCGCTTTTTAAACCTTGCGAGTTCTAGGCAAGTAGATAACCCCTACACCCTGAAGTTTGAACCCTACACTTCAAACCCCAAACCCTCAGACTCTAAAATACCTAAGCCATGCAGCCGTTCGGATGACGACGTCGATGCCATCCAGTGGACTCCGTTGCGGCGAAATAGTGATGCGCGGATAATCTTGCTGGTTGTTAATCAGGAATGGAAAATCAGATGGAAATTGCTATTTAGGGATGAGCATTATGAGCAGGGAATGGACAACTGCAATTTAGGGTTCAGGGTTTTCAACGGGTTGTTAGGGAGTTGTTTCTCGTAGGGAGTCTGGGGGAGTATGTCAGGGCTATACGTGATTTTAGACGGACTTGTACAGATTGTGTAAGAGATTATTCCTTTCCTTCTCGCTGGTTGTTAGAAAGGAATGGAAAATCAAATGGCAACTGCCAGTTAGGGTTTGAGCGTATTGTTGAGAGGGAATGGACACCAAGGGGACATGCAATGAACGCAGCGCGTATGAAGATATCTTGAGTTCAGGGCTTAGGGTCAACTTGTTGGTGGTCAGCAGGAAATGCAGAAATGACAAAGAAGATGGAAACTTGTACGCTATGGGGCCCTGTAAACGTGCTATCGCCCTATATTGTCAACATAAAAGCCTTGGGTTCTTTGTTATCAGGGCCCTCCCCAAAGAAGGCTGTACCACAATGGAGCCTGGAGCATAATTTAGCTTTTGAGTGCTGCCAGAAATCTGACTTGGCTGCCATCCGCCACGGTGGAGGGAAACCAGTACTTTCGTGCTGTCTCCTTGGCATTGCCACTGCTCTGGTAGATTTCCCCGCCAAGCAACATGGAACCCTCAAAGGGCCTGGTGTGGACTGCTGCCTACATGGGGTTCGGTGTTCAATGCTGCCCTTGTTGGAGGGAGCAAGTTCAGCACGTTACCAAAAGACTGTTTGCAAGCAAAACGGTAAACTTCATGGTGGTTAGTAAGGAAACAGGGAGTATAATCCCTATATATCTCCATACAGTATATTCCCCTGCTCCCTACTAACTCCCAGTAAGTAGACCTGCCTTCAGGGTCCACTGATCTGGCAACACAAATCAATACCACCCTCGTAAGGGCCATATTTGCTACGAAGGGAGTTGTAGCGATCAGTCGTGCTTTTACACAGAAAGCCGTTGCCTCATTAAGGGCCCACGGAAAGATCAATTGTGCACCGTAGCCATAGCTATTCTCCCTTCCAAAACTCGCAGGCTGCACAGCACTGCTTTAAACAAGGCTTCAGCGCACCTACTAGATCCTACAGCTGTGGGAACCTTCCAACCCCGTGGTAGCTTCAGAGCGTGTCTTGAAGTAAGCTACTTAACTTAAGGTTGGGTTTAGGACTCCTTAGGTCTAGGGCTTAGGGGCTTATGTCTTTGTTTTGGAACATACTGTTCGGGGTTCAGGGGCCCCTAAACACTTTGAGGGTCTGGCGGCGCAGCCTGCAGCGCCATTGCTGAATATTGTAGCTACAGATGTTGGGGTCCCATCGTAATGACCTTCTTCCGTGGCAAATAAGATTGTATGTAGGGAAACCAGTCCTCATATACAACTATGAGAAGGATTGGGGAGATAAGTGCTAACTGAGCTGGATGGGTAACCGTGCCAAAAGCAGTGTGGTCTAAACTCCCAAGGATTGAGGCCGTTGTGGTATTTGTTCGCCATCGTGTTAGGGACTGTTAGGGTGCCTCGTAGTCTTCTTCGTACCTCCAAGTCCTAAACTACCCCCCAAAACCTAACACCTTGAACCCTAAACCCTCAGCCCAAACCCTAACCACCACCCCAAAGTCCCGAGCACTAAATCATCCCTGGACCACCACGCCTAAACACTCCAAGCCCTAAGAATCCCTTCCCAAAGGCTCCATGTTGTCTTTCAATATGTGGATACTTGGCGGGTCCCAAAGTAATTACATTACTTTATTCTTTCGGGCCCTAAACCCCAAACTCTGAACCTTAAACCCTTAACCCATGGAGGCGCGTTGGGTCGTTCCGGAGGCAGTTCGTCTGGGGATGGCGGCCGCAGGTGACCATCGAACCTGGAAGATACGAGCTTTATATAAGGGTATACAGGGTTATACAGGTTTCAAACAATGATATACAGGGTTATGTAGGTTTGATATAGGGATATCCAGTGTCTAGTTACAGTTCAGGATCCAGAGCTTAGGTCTAGGGAGTACGGATCTGACAAAAGCACCTGAGCTTAGGGGCTACCCAGAACAACCAACGTATCCAGCAAATTGCCAAGGGCTTGGGTATCTGCTAATCTTCTCACATGTCTAGGTCACTATATGTAGGGTTTAGATTTTTGAGCTTGGAGGCCTATAACCCGAGGGTCAGGGCCTTTATCATGCCCTGACACTTTAGATGGAGCCCATGGAAGAGCCTGTGCAGAAAAAGTATTCTTGGCTAAGTTTGAGCCATTCCAAAACCTGACATAAGCAGCCAGAGAAAATTGCAGATGTTATAATAGCCGTTTCACGTCATGGAGATTGAGGTTGACAAGCTCCTCTTTGTAAGCCTTCTGCACCCAGGTCCCACAACCTAATAGCCTTAAACCCTGAAGGCGAAAGCCTGAGGCATCTACTCTAAATCCTAAACCTAAAACCCCCTAAACCCTAAACCTTCTACATCCCAAGACCGGCTTCTGCCTGCGGAAATCCGACTCTTCCATCTCATGCTCGCGCTCCTCCATGGGGCGATAGTCCTCTGGCTGTACCTTGGGTTGAGGCTTAACCACTGATCCATGTATAGAAGTCATACCCACATTGGTCCCCATAAAGGGGGTTCTATAGGGGACTTTGTAGGGTTTAGGGTTAATCCTAGGAATCCAAGTATAGAAATAATACCCACGTTGGTCCCTAAAGTCTGAAAATAATGCCTACATTGAGCTTGTTTGATTCCTTGGGCTAGGCTTATGGAAGTGTAGGAAGCCTACCCAGACCACCCAATGCATCCGAAAAATGGAACCTCCCGAAATGACCCCCATGTCTACATCGGGGAACAATCCTAAACCCTAAATCCTAAACCCCAAACCCTAAACCCTAAATCCTAAATTCTAAATCTGGAAGGTTCCATTTCTTGGATCCTTTAGGGGCTCTGGATAGAGAGGGCAAACTTAGGGTTAATAGAAAAAAGTGGTTGTGTATCAGACTCAGGCACTACTGAGCTATGGTCTAAACTCCTTACAGGGGTTCTATAGGGACTATTTAGGGTTTAGGGATTAGGGTCTAAACTCCAGGAAGGGGGTCAGATAGGGGATTATATAGGAGGGTACTATAGTTGTTAATTAAGGGGGATACTACGAGTTTGGACTATAGCTCCCTGGTACTTTTCCACTTGAAAGCGCGGCGATCTGGGTAGGGTCTGGTTTCCCTTCGCAGCTACTTGGAAGGTCAGGGGAATTACTAAGTAGGTTAATAATAGGGGATAACTGGGGTTACTGTATGGCTTGTAGGGGTTGTTAACCTACTTACTAAGCCCGCATGACCCTCTAAGTATAGTCTCCCTTATGTAGATAGAATATGGGGTATATGGGGATCTTATCATGTTATAATATACCCAAAGCCATATTCTATCTACATAAGGGGGACTATAGGTAATGGGGACCCACGCCTTGCCTTAGAGACCCCACGCACCCAACCCAAGGGTCAATGCCGGTAAAAACTGCAGGGTTAATATTGGGTTATTTCATTACATTGGGTTATCTTGGGATAATGGAAAATAAAATGGAAACTAATATAATGAGTTATGTTGTTTCTCTGTTGCTACGAGGCTTTGTGAGGAGTTGTGCCTTAATCCGGCTTGTATGAGCTCCTGTCTAAGTTGTGGCATCAGGGGGGTTAATGGATACAGTTTCTTAAGGGCAGCCCCTCCTTGGTTAGATCGCATAGTATGGAAACAAGCGCTCTGGTTCATGTCCTGAGAAAGGCATCACACAACCTGCGCATCTTCCGTATTCCAAAAGGCAATTTCTGTCGAAACATGTCAAGCTAGGTAGGCATTGTACGAAATACAGTGTCAGCTGTAGAAGCAAGTACCAGAAGCTACAGGGGATTAGCTGAATATAACTTGGGTTCGTCCCCTGATTACAAAGATCCTCTACCTACCCCTGATCAGGCCCTAAGTACATCCCCAGTTAGGAGTACCATGCCCTTTACCCTAAGTTATGTAGCAGTTTCCGTTTTCTTTTCCATCCCGGTATATACCCTAGACCGTAAACCCTGAAACCTATAAATCGCGGATTAAGGGTACTAGGAGGGTCCTGGTGCATAGTTTTCAGCAGTCAGGGTTTGTGCCATGATGTATAGGGTTTAGGGTCAGCGGTGGCCAATATTTGGGGTTTAGGGTTTACATTGCCGAACAAAAGACACGGAGGCCTTACATAGTAAATTGGCCGTACGACCCTTGGATGACTGCTTTTACTCCCGAAGTTACTACCCTGGCCTTTGTGAAATGCGACCTATGCGGCTCAGATTGCGATTTCTGGTGGTGGCCGATCGTCCAAGGCTATGTAGAAATTACGCTCCTGGCCCAAAATGGCACTGGGCTTCAAAAGCCAGAGGTGCCGCTTGAAATTCTTGGGGTTTAGGATCTAGGGTTTTAGGGGGTAGAGATCGAGGGACCCTGAGACCCTGAATGCCCATATAACAGCTAAGACTTCTTGCTGCAAAGATCCTCAGCTTAGGGGTCGCCAACATGAAGGGTTCGAAGTTCAAAAGCAGGTTGTCTTGAGATTCTTTAGAAACCCTGGAGATGGGGCAGTCATCAAACTATCTGCTTGCTCCCGAATGCCAATCTAATACCTCAAAGCAGGACGATATGTTTACAGAATCCCTGGGGGGTGATCTCTATATAGTTTAGGGTTTAGGGTTATAACTCCTCCAAAGACATAGATACATAGTTGTATGTATCAGGGCTCACCCAGAGCAAGTCCGGGGACCTCAGTCCACAATGAGATTTGGCCTGCTTCTGAATGCTAAAATTGAGTCCCGATTAGCAGGGGGGGCCTCCAATACAGTAAAGCTTTTGAAAATTATTCTGGACCTCCTACCTGATTTGGGGCGGTTCCAATAAAGTGAAGTTTTTTCTGCCAAAACAATTCTAGGAGAAGGTTTTGATGAGGCCAACATGCTCTTGGTTTTGTAGCCAGGCCATTACATGAAAGGCCAGGCTCTATTACCTCTCGAATCAGAAAATTGATGCCACCAAAAACAACCGATTTCGTAGTCAACCGCTTAGTCGAACAAGCTGGGCAATCAAATTCCAAAGTGGGTACTCCAGCAGAGGCCCTGTTACTCAATGATAGAAAAGATTTGGGGGGGCTCAACAATGTAAAAGGTTTTTGGGCCGGATTAGTTGTGAGACAAAAGAGCTATCAGACTTGAAAGGCCTGGGCTTCAAACAAAAGGCCAGGCCCTCCAATCTGGACTTTGATGCCGCCAAACGAAAACAATCGATTTCTTATTAAGCCCCTTATTCGAACAGGCTAGGCAATCAAATTCCAAAGGGAGTAGTCCAGAGGAGCCTCTGATTCTCAATGATGTAAAGGATGTGGGGAGTAGGTCAATGATGTGAAGGTTTTTCGGCCGGAGTAGTGGTGAAGCTATTCTAGTGTCTTTTTACTTGCTTGTAATTTGATTCCTACTTGATTTTGAAGAGTTTTTCTATGATTGTTATCAAGGCCAGGCCTTTTATATGAAAGCAAGGACCCTGCCCTTCCTATTCTCTTCAAAGCTAAACTGAGCAAGTCCTTTTGAATTTGATAAGCCGAAGGATCCCGGTTTCCGTATTGATTTTAAAAGGAGACATAGCATCTCCCAGAGCACCAATTCGTCTTGATGTCTTTTGATTATAGACGTTCCCCCTTTTGTTTGGGGGGCATCCCCGCACTCATCAGGCTCCAATACTAAGTGTGTGAATATGGGTTGACGGTTAGCATTACAGGGCACCTGATTAAAGACAACTTCACATGAGTCCTCCATCGCGTACTTGGTCTGACGAGCGAAGTCGTCGCGCATGACAAGGCGGACGCTGACATTTCCCACACCCACCTTCCTGGGCATTAGGGCCGTTGGATGCCGATATGGAGCTCTGAAATTGTAGCAACTATATGATCATTCGGACCCGTCCCTCCCTGCCCATGGGCCAAAACGGGAAACTCCACTGTAAGTCTCCCCCAAAAAGGATCCACAAACTAGACGCCACAATTCCTTTAAAGGAACCTTCAACATTTCAAGGTGGCCTTTAACTGTGTGTAGGATAATGGTTTCTTTGAGCCAGGCTTCTGCTTCATAAGGTCAAAAGGCTTATAAGAGACTCTGGCTAAGGCATGCGAAGCCTAACGAAAGGAATGGTAACACTTGAGAAAATCTGTCTTCTAGAGCCCAAGCTAATCAAGGACAACTTCCATCAGGTTGGTCCCCTGAAGTCCTTCTTAGAGCCTTACATGAGCCTTATATGGTGGTACCCACTTGGTAACAACCCACAAGCCGGTGTCATTGAATCTAATCTATAGGTCAAAGGCACGGACTCATCCGCCTGTTAGCTGCCATTCTCTCACTGCCGAAATTACCTACATCACCACTAGACATCAATGATTCGGTTGACCCCTAGCACTGGATGTTCTTATCTGGCCATTCCCAAAATCTTCTTCTGGGAAACAAGGTAGAGTAGACCCAAGAAGGTACGGCAGAAGCACCTTGGTTCCTCTAAGTTGGGAACTTCCAACTCTTGGGTAATCTTTTTGCCTGCCTACACATACTATCAATTTTTAGAATCATCCCTAAGCCCTAAAGGCCTATTTTTTTAGAATCATCCCTAAACCCCTAATTTTTAGAATCATCCGTGAGTCAGGAACACCGGAGGCATCTCGCAGACTAACTGCTCATGCTGCAGGAAGATCTCGGCGCTTGTGAGAGGCAAGTCCGTTGTTGGGAAAGGTTTACGGTTTTGGGGTTAGGGATTTACTGTTGAGGGGATATACTGGGATTAGATTGGGATAATGGAAACAAAATGGAAACTACTATGTAAGGTTCTAGGGTTTAGGGATTTAGGGTTTAGGGTTTAGGTGTTGGGAAGGGTTTATAGGGTTTAGGGTTACATAGGGGCTACAAAGGGATAATGGAAAAGAACATGGAAACTACTATCTATGGTCTTAGGGTTGAGGGATTGAAGGTGTTACTGTTCCTTGGGGTGCAAACCGGGTAAACCTGACCTCGGCAAATGCACGTGGGCCCTGGTGTCGCTGGCTAGTACGTCAGAAGTATAACCCCTATATACCCCCAATATATACCGGGACCCTATCATACTATAGCAGCTTTCATTTTATTGTCCGTTATCCTTATATAAGACCAATATTACCACCATAGATCCCATAGGCAAGGCTTCTCAGGAGCTTGTGCTATTGTAGTTAGAGATGGTGTCCGGTGCCCACCTCACTTGAGGAAAACCATGTCATGTGAGTGAAACTTAAGTTGGCTTCTGCTTGCCTCTCTTAAGGTTGGGCCACGGAACAAGACATGGGTGCACTACAAACATGGCACATCAAAGCAACATCTGCCCTTCAATGAGCCCACAAGAGTCCGCGGAAATTGTGGAGTTCGGGGTTTAGGGTTTCAGGTACAGGAGCTAAAGCCCCTGTCATTCCACCCGGAGAATTCCGGCCATTGCTGTCTCGGAACCGGCTCCACGCGCACGTAGTTGTTGAAGAGACACCTCACCAGTGGCAGCTGGACAATTCATAGGTAGCCTCCCGTCGAATAAGCATGAACGCGCATGTCGTATAGAAGCCTGAATAACAACCAACAATAGCATTCCGCTATAATCCTTGTATAGTTCGAACAATAACTAAGAAAATGTGTAAGAACACAGATGCCCCCACACCCTTCTTCTGGCCAATAATTTAGTTAGGCCCCTTTCGCAGACTGCACGCTGCAAAAGGGTTCCCCATGACAGGGGCTGCGACGCCCAGAACGCCCTTTTTACCTTGAGCCGGAAACACCACTGAGAGCATCTAACTCCCGAAGCTCCGGGGCCCTTTTTGCGCGCTTTTTACTCCTTACATCCCCTTGCAAAGTGTGCAATTCCTCAAGCCCTCCAGCCCCAAACCCTCTCATCTAAACCGTACATGCACCCCCAAAACAGTAATGAGAAGAGACGCTTTCTAAGGCAAGATTCTGGTGGATGTTAAAGAAAAATTTCACGTGCCGCAGTTCCGTACACCCAATATCACAAGATCCTCATCTTGGACCCTAAGTCCCCGGACCCTAAGACCCCCGCAAGAAAATCAAACAATAGACCATCCCACTTGCCATTTCCTTCTCATCTTTTTTACCACTTGATTCTCCGTGATACCTCTAAATTTCCCTGTATGGCCTCTATTTAACCTAAACCCTAAACCCTAAACCCCTATTTACGCCTCTATGCCTCTATACCTTTGGCAAGCTTCTGAAGGCCAGGGATGAAATTGAAGCCCAGGAGAGTGATGTTCCATGGTTCAGCGACGTACACCACACCTGCTTGGAGGGTTTAGGGTGGAATGTTCTGAGTTTAGAGCTTAAGGTTTAAGGTTCAGGGCTTAAGGCTCCATAGTTAGGACTCTCGAAGTGGGCCCAATGGATAGGAGCTGTGAAAGATCGAGGCTTGGAGTTTAGGCCATCTGAGAAGCAAGAACCCCAGGTCTCTTCCAGCCAAGGGTCTCAGGGCCAGGGTTTGTTTGAAGGGATGGCATGACGCCTTTGGGTATTCTTCCAAAGGTTGAAACAAGGAGGCTGACGATCTTGGGCTCATGTGCAAGGACAGGTCCTCCTTCATTGGCGGAGCAAAGTCTGTGTAAGATTCGGAGGAGCGGGCGAGACCCGAACCATTCATGATGTTCTGCCATATCGCTCATGCAACCCCATTTTTGGGCGAGTCACATCACCAATGGGTCCCATTTATGGGGATCATACCCGGGCGCAATTCAGGAGGACTCAGGGAAAAAGTTGAGAAACTCTCATTCTGCTGCTTCGTGGCGCGGCTGCACATCGAAGAGTCGGATACCTGTGACTTGATTTGAGGTTTAGGGCTTGGGGTTTGTGGTTCAGGGATTGGGGGATAGGGTTTTAGGGATTTGGGATTGGGGTTTCAGGAATTTGGGAGTTAGGCTTTTAGGAATTGAGGGTTTAGGGCTGAGGGATTGCGACTAAGATTTAGGGGTTGGTGGCCGTGTTTTAGGGGTTGGGGGTTAGCGTTAGGGCTTAGGCATTGGGATCTAGGGTTTCGGCATTACTGCTTAGGACTTCAACGCATGCACCACTCTGACATGGTTTGGGGGCTAAGGTTCGGGTTTCAGGGCTTAGGCACTCACTGGCACTTGAGGACCCGTGACCAAGGGAGGGGATCCCTTGTGACCCCCGTACGTATATACAGCTACCTACACACATATTTACAACCACACTTTCCCCAACATGCTCCTGTTGAAGTAGCTTCGATAACAGTATTTGCAGTACTTCGTGGGATCCCAACTTGTACAATATTTTCTGCCAAGCCGCGAACCCATGTGCTCACGAGAACCACTTCGCTGGAGAAGTAGACTCCGTCGTTGGAGTAGGCAACCGTGAGCTTTGGTGCATCCTGCATCCACGGCTTCGTGGTGGCAGAACAAGATTTGACTGACTTTGATGTGTTCTGCTCTCATCAGTCCTGTCGTTATTTCAGGCCTGCATCCACCAAGGATCACTCTACACTAAGTGACACTGCGGTTGCTGAGCGAATGGCCCATGGGGATATAGTACAACCCTAAACCCTAAACCCTAAATAGTAGTTTCCAATTTATTTTCCATTATCCCAATTTAACCCCTAGAAAACCCCAATATTACCCGTATATCAACCCAGTATACCCTGGAGTGCGCTGCCACAAATACCGCAAAAGTGTTGCCCCAAGCTTAAACCCTAAATCGTGAACTGGTTCAGGGTTGCTTTTAGTTGGTCAATTCCCCTATGGCCCTATGGCCCTGGAGCCTTGCAAGATACTGTTGACCACACTTTCATGGGGGTTTTCCCAAATTACGGATACCCTTTTGGGGTCCCCCTATTGTTGGAAACTACCACATAACCCCCCCCCCGTCATTGCAAACTAAATCTGCCAAACCGCAAAATTTGGGAAGCGTCGGAACAGCAATGTGTACTGCCGACTGCTGCTACTAGTGGCTACCACGACTGGAGCTCCAGCTCGTGGACCCGGAAATCCTCAATTGCGGAGGCTGGGGCCCACATCCTCGGGTTGGCGGGCGGCGGGCGCGCGGCGAGGGGGTTTTCTTGGTATGATGTGAACATTCACTGTTGCGTGACTTCAGGGTACCCCAAAAAAACAATGGTAAGCAAAGCAGTAACCTCCAAATTCCTTCCTTGAACTTGCATGGATACTCCAGTTCCTCCTTGCTGTTCTGACAGTACACAAGCGTCGGCCCCAAACACCCTTGGCACCTGCTTCCACAGCGGCATGCGACACTGAACGGAGCTCTCGCCTCCACCGTATACAGATACGATCAGGTACGTATATGGGAGCGAAACTTGTGATTTGATGCGTGTCATGTTGGACTCTGCAATCTCTGGTTTCTGAGGAGATGGTGTTCCCATATTCAGACGTTTCTGCATCAGCAAAAAGGTCTTGGTACCTAATCAGTATGTGCTTGGGCCTTAAACTTCCTAAGTAGCAATCCCTCTAGGATTCTCTAGGCCATGCGTAGCATCCAGGTCCGGTATCTGGACCCTTAGGACTTTAGGATCAGCAATGGCTGAGGTGTAGGGTTCATGAAAGGACTCCAAGTAAGGATCACCAAGGACTCTGGACACTCCCAGTCTGGAGCCCTAGACGGCGCTTGGGGTTTGCTTGGTAGGACTTTTCTGTTCACGGAACATCTTAGGGTTTGGGGTCTAAGGGTCTGACAAAGGCGGTTTTGGTTGTTCAGCTGTTCAGACAACTTGGGATGCAAGGCTTCCAACAGGCCGACTCGGACACAAAGCGCAAGTCATAGAATTTTGGAGTTTCGATTCTAGCGCCCACTGCCAAAATCACAGGAGGGGGAGTTACCTTATATCTGGCCACAATATGCCCACTATGCACCCCTATATATATATATATCTCTCTCTCTCTCTCTCTCTCTGTCTCACTCTCTCTCTCCCCAGAGCCCTTAAACTGAAACAACTCTGTGCGTTTTATAGTCTAAACACCTACTTTTCCCCTTAATCACCCTATTGTAGTCTCCGATCTAACCCCCTATAACACCCCCCCCCTCAGGAGTTTAGTCTCTAAACCCGAAACCCTGTATTATACAACCCCCTTTAAGGACTTTAGACTACAGCTCATTTGAAGGGGACGAGCGGCTCAGCCAGCGAACCGCCACGTTCTGCACCAGCTGGCCCCCGATCATGCAGGCCCGGCCTACCAGACTTTAGAATTTTGAGTTCAGGGCTTGGTGCGGGATTTAGGGTTAGGGATTGGGGTTTAAGGTTCAGGGGTTGAGAAGTTAGGGTTTGGACATGTGTTCGCCTTGCACAGTTGATCGTTCCAACATAGTGCCTTGACCGCGCAAAGTCTTGGGGGACAGCCGGGGACTGCAGTGCCGGATTGGGTTGCCCATCAGCATGTTGTTATTCCTGTCTGACTGAACCGAGTAGACTCACGGTCAACATGACAAACGAGCACAGCATGTCACTTATCGCTCCCTCAAGCTCTAATCACCATGCGCCATAATTAAGTGGAAAGAGAGTAGAAGCCAATAAGCTTACAGGGGAGATTGCTCCGCAGTCCTGTTGTAGCCGTAGTTTGTTTTACCGCACTTTCAGCTCAAGATCCTATTGCAACCTTCTTCGATGCCTTACGCCTAAGCTTTCTGCTCTAAAATCCATTTTGCAAAGGCATCGGCCCCATGCCACGGTGGCAGAACGTTTCATGGTTCGGTAATCTGACACTCTGCATGGCAGGCTCTGTGCAGAAGCAAAATAAATCCAGGCGTTTCACTCTTCCGGCGGAGCTTCTTACAGCAAGGTAGTGAAGCGCTGGAGATGAAAAGGCTACTGAGGTCATCCCAAGCCTCGTCAGGAGTCTTGTTCCATGGTTGCACGGTTGCATCCGTGTAGTCTTGCACCCCTTGTCTTATAACAAGCCAGAGGACACTCACAAAAAGGCAGGTGAGAGTCTATATGTCAGGCGCCAGACAGCTCCAAACAGTCTCCGTCATACCCAACCACCCACCGACCTGTCCCCCCGCCCGAAGGCGGATCCTTTTTGACAAGCGACCTATGGCGTTCCGAGGAGGCCCAAGCCATGCAAGGCCTTCATGCAAGGCCTGTCGAAACCTGTCCAGGAATGGAAGTACGGGCCCTACTGTAAGAACGCCCTTCCTCCAGTCTTAGAATCCTTCAGATTAAATCCTACTAGAAAAATGCCCTTCCGCCACTCTTAGAACCCTATTCATTGAGTCCGACACACCGCACCACCTGGGAGGTCTCTGAAGTGACGACCATGCAGCGTCAGCCACTCTCGGCTTTGGGCGTCCGCCTGATGAACCGAGGAGAAGCCAACGCTAGGTTTGGGGCTCAGGCTTAAAGATCTTGTCAGGCATATTAAGCAACACTATTTATCTATAATGATGCACGCGGTGTTGTCGTGGGTTCCGCCCGAATTAGTTAGCGCGCACGCATGGAGATCCTAGTTGACTACAGTAAAGATACAGTTGTAGAATTTGGGGACGAAATTGGCACTAGCAATTTACTCAGTAGATCTCCGGGTAGGGTTTAGGGCATGACCTTTCGAAGCGGGGGGCTGGAAGTAGGACTTGAGGTAACCAAGCCTAAGAAATGAGGATGCGCTCACAGGATATTCTCCTCGGCTTCGGGGTTTCAGCTTCAGGTTCCAGGACAGTATGCTTGCAAATCGCATCAGGGCATACGCAAATGGACGGGCAGCATCCCGGCGGTAGATCTGACACGTTCATCAACTTGAACATGCTTGTTCAACTCTCCCTGGAATGTGGATGGCAGCCTACCATGGAATCTTGTTAACAGGGCCACGAATTGCGGCTACGAAGGAATCAGGGGCCGAAGTTGTGGCTACGGAAGAAAAGCCCCCCACAGTTGCGCAGAAGCTGCATGTCATACAGTCTTCGAGAAGTGCTCTCAGCAACTGCCTGCTAGGCAACTATTGCTGACAATGCGCTCAACTTCAGATGCGTGTTACATGTTGGCAGATGACATCCATCAGTTTTGTTGTTGAGCCTCACGCGGGAGTTGCGCAGCCAGCGTCAGTCTCAAGATCTTTTGCGTTTTGCAACGTGGGCGCTGTCGATTCTTCCTTCTAATGGTCTCCCTCAGAATGCTCCGTTTGCCCGAACACCGCTCATTCCTTGTTGCCATTATCAAGATACTGAGAGGGTTCTAGCAATCCCACCCCCACAATTTAGGATCCCATAACTATCAGAACAAGCCTGTAATTGCGTCCTACTTTGGCCGACACTCCTCTTTGCATTATGACCCTGCGCAAGCAGTTTCCCTACCCCGTACAGCGCTGCTTGTCAAAGTATACACCCCGTTCCCTAAACTTTAAAAAGACAACAGACAACCGGAACAGCATTTGACATATCTCCCTACTCCGGAATATTTCCAACATAGTCTAGATGTATGTCAGTCAAAAATTCAGTGCTGGGGGTGTGGGAGGGTTATTAGTTGAGAGACCTATATATTGTATACTTAAGCCCAAAAATGCCTACAAAGGAGCCTAGATTACCCTTGTCTCCCTGATTGGACACCAAATATGTACACTCACCAATATCCCTGTAGGCAAGCCTATATACCCTCACCAAAAAACACAATCAAAACCTAAAAGCCCTGGTTCATGTAGCTACCATAGCTACGATAGAGACCCAAGTAACTGTCAATATCTTGTTGAGGTCTATTTGAGGTACCCTGCAAGATCTTCGCAGGGTATATGGGATCATAATATTGGTACGTAGCTATTATAAGGCTTCTACATTCCCTGGACCCGTTGAGCAACCAAAAGACACATGACCTATAGTCTAAACTCCTAGTATACCCCTTAATAACCCCTATAGTAGTCCCCTATATAATTCCCCATATACCCTATATAATCCCCTATATAACCCCCCTTTAAGGAGTTTAGACTATGGCTTACATGGTCAGTCCCAAGCCTCGTCTGGGTCAACGGTGTAGACCTCTGGCCTCAGGTAGCTACACTTGGTTTAGGGTTTAGGGTTTAGGGTTGTTCCACCAAGAATCTTGTGTTCCTTAGGAAATGCAGCCCGAACCTAGACCCTATCTACCTTGGAGAAGTCTGTGCCACAGTATCCTCAGGTCATGTAGAGTCTGTAGTGTCAACTGCAGGGACTCTACATGTACATAATTTCGAATATGTCCACCCTTGATTCCAACCTTTACAGGTTCCAGTAACTTCGACGCTTAGGACTTAGAAGCAGCTGCTTCGATTCATAATCCTTGGTGAGGAGCCCCAACGATGTGGACCCCTTTATACATGGAGATGACCCCGAACCGTATACAGCCCTAGAAGCCCAGGTACCCATATAGTAGGTCCTTGGGTTACAGATAGTATAACACTATATAGGGTTTTAAGGACAGGAACCCAATATATATGTATGTATACATATATATAGGTAACTGGGCTTCTAGGGCAGGAGTGGCTGCTTCCATTGTAGGAAACAGTGATCTGACGTTATGAGCCTCGCCCGTGCAGGCTCCGACATGAGGGCTCTCAGTCTCTAAAACTTACTACCCTGGGGTCTTAAACCTGAACATATACCTGTAGTCCACCTTAAGTAGATAGAATATGGGGTATATGGGGATCTCATTAGAATATACCCAAAGCCATACTCTATCTACTTCAGGGGGACTATACTTAGATGTCACGGCAAGAGTAGGGTTTCGGCTCATGGCTGTGCAGCTAGGGGAGCTGCTGGTGCTGTGCCCTTGGGGGTTGGACACTCTAGTCTGTCGTCCAGAAACCATCCGGCTCTTGCGTACATGAACTACCACCTTGAAATGCTTAAGCAAAGACGAGCAATTCGCCTGCTTCCTATTTCTACACAATCAGCACTACTGAAGTTTAGTCTTACAGCTATCTGGTCGTCATCCAGGTATGCATAGACGCGCTCAACACACCATTGGGATGTAGCAGCATGATCCTGTCGATCCTACACCCGAGACCCTGTGAACAAAGACCAGCTCTGAGAGACCATTGCGTTAGGTGATGGAATTGTCGACCCCCGTAACCACTCTTCAACAGCCCGTCGCAAGCCCCCTACAATAACCCGCGAAGTCCCCAAAAGGTACCCCAAACCCTAAATATTCTCAGCAGGTCTTTGAAAGCTCTGTCCCTTGTGAGCTTGCTCACGATTACTATTGCTGCTACTATAACCGTTCAGAATACTGCTCTAGCAGAGCCTAAGTACCCGCAATCACGGGCCATACATCCCAAACTGAACGTAAGTAACCCTAAACCCTAGATTATGTAGTAGTTTCCCTATTCCATTCCCCGATATACCCCTACTTATCTCCAAGTAAGAATACTGGGAGGGTCCTGGATTACTGCTACTCTGGAATTGGTTGCTATCCGGGGCCTAAAACCACAAAGCTGAGTTTCTGACAGGAAGACATATTTGAAGTGCCAGGTCTGTGGGTAAGTGACTTGAAGGAGCTCCTGCGGGTTCATTTTTTTCGGGTTATATAGGGATCATAGGGTATATACATATATATATATTGGGGTTATATAGGGATAATGGAAAAGAAAATGGAAACTACTATTTAGGGTTCAGGGTTTAGGTTCATAGGGTTTAGGGTTAGGTGGACCCTCCACCCAGTAATAGTGACTATAATGGATAATAGGGATTATATTAGGGTCCTCTTATATTCCTACTATACACCTATTACAGGGTGGGGGGGTCCTCCTAAGGTTTAGGGTTAGGCTTTCTTATGGTTCATCTATAGCCCTGTTGATGCGATTCAGTTACCATAATGAGGACACCCTAGTCTAGGAGCCTTTGCATAAAATGTCGCTCTTCATAGCGTTTACGTGGATGGCATAACTAAAGTTCTTTAACAGCAGCCCAGGTCGTGGTTCACGGTTTCCTTGGAGGCCCATAGGCAGTTATCATCTGCTACACATGTAGAAGCATATTGGAAACAGCAACTGGCACATGCAATGGAAAATGGTGTATATGGGGATAGAATGAGATTTTGAGCTTTAGCAGCTCTAACCTACAGGTGACTGTACTTATAACGCAATCAGAACCACGTTAGGCTCCCAAATTGTTCATGAGTGGGCTATAAGTACAGTTATATTTCAAGAGTATGAGGCAATTGCCCATGGACCTGCAAATAGGCTTAAGGACTGGGGCTTAGGGTTGGTGGACTTAGTGGCAAAGAGCTAAGGTGTATAGGGCTAAAGGTTTGGGGCTGTTTGGGGCCTGCCATCCAATCCACGCATGGATGCAGCACTACTTCACACTGAAGCTTACTTAGCGTAAGGTTATGATGTGGAACACCTTCACTTTCTGGGGGTGTAGCTTCGCAATGGGACGTTCTCAGTTCTGAATGCTGAGGCTCCCGGCTGCAAAACAACTGAACAGGGTGGAAATCTTGAATCAAGTGCTGCAGATTCAGGCAGGAGTTACAAGCCCCTCTAGCCATGGTAACTAAAGGTCTTGAGAACGTGGATGTTCAACACAAGGTTCCAGCAGTATTCGAACCACATTCTGGCTATGAAGCTATACTAGCATTGTTTGATTAGCACAGATAACCTGGAACGTGCAAGCTCTGCGCCGGTCGACAACTTACTCTGAACCATCAGCCCTGAAGCTTTCAAAGCAACTAAGCCTCCGACACGGAGACAAAGCAGCTCCTAGGGCACATATCCCCAGGGATCTAAACGCCCCAAAGTAGGTAATGTCTGAAGAGCTTAGGGCCTAAAGCTGGTATTGCGTATGAATTTGGAGCCCTAGGATATAAGCCTCCTTTCGGCTCCCAGCCAAAAATGCTACACCCAAAGACTGGGTTGCTGTTAAGGAACTTAAATTAAGTTACCATAATGGGTATATACAGTAAATAATAGGGTTTCCCCAATTATAGTAACTTACTTTAAGTTCCTTAACAGCAACCCAAAGATCCCCTGCCCCTTCGGCTCCTCGCCACAGAAGATATGAAGCGGCACAGACACGTTAGTGAAAGCTGGTGGCACAACCGCTTGGATCAGAGTCGAGTTGGCCACCTGGAACTGGCAAACCGCGTTGCCGCATGGCGAAGAAATCTTACGCTACCCCTAATAGGGCCCCTTTAAAGAGGGTTATAGGGGGACGTATAGGGATATATGGGGATTATATAAGCGTCCAAGGACCCAAATAATAGGGCTTCAGGTCCCAAATACCATTAATATTATAGTATCTGGGCCCTAAAACCCCATTATTTTTGTCCTTGGACCCTTATAGCGTACCTGAGAGGCGTGCAGCCCTGGCACGTTCCCTGACGTTCCCCATTGGCCATAGGTGCAACCGGTGGCACATGTTATAATTGACCCTGCAAAGCAGCAAATTGCAACCTTTTCCCCTGGACTACACTGCATTTGACCAATTGCTTCACCTTCGATATCTTTTGCTCAGCCTTTGAACAGAAGTGGCAAGCTAATCTACAAAGTAGTACTACAAGACTCCAAGAATTCTTTTGCGAAGCAGTGTAAGAGCTTAGTACCGCTAGGCGTGTAGGGTTTGGGGTCCAGAGTTCAAGGTTTTAGGTCTCCCGAATTCCTTACTTGGCTGCATAGCAAAGCGGTCAAGCCTTTCCAAGGACAAGTTCGACAAACCAAAGTGTTGTAATTAGCCAGCTGAACTAGCTTCCTCAACGCCAAAAATTGGGACCTTAAAGCTATGATGTGAGCTATATAGTCTAAACTCATAGTATCTCCCTTAATAACCCCTATAGTAGTCCCCTATACAACTCCCTTTAAGGAGTTTAGACTATGGCTCATATGGAAATGATAGGGGTCCAACTTGAGGGGTTGGGCTACTACAACTTATCATTAGCATTAGCATCGTGTCTTCTCCCACAAGTTGCCCCCCCCCCTCCCACAAAGGCTATAATCGTTTTTTGTATGAATCCTTGAATTTAAGGCCTCCAGTCTAGTTTGCGGCCCTTAACCTTAAACCTCAGTTCCCGCAAACCCTAGCTTAGGTTTGGGGAGCCCTAAACCCCTTGACCCTAAACCCTGAATTAATGTGTGTAGAAGAAGCCGGCCTTGGCCTACATTCAGATTCTTGTCAGTTAGGGATTGAACCCAGATCTCCGCAGCTGACTCTATCATAGGGCTTAGGGCTTATAGGCTTTAGGGCTTAGGCTTTAGGGGCTAAGAGTTTAGGGGTTTAGGGTTCATAGAGGCCCCTGAACCAGGCAAACCAAAATCCTTACTGAGGGCTTGTAGAGAATAAGGGAATATATACTATATAGGGATTATATAGGGCTTATATTCCCGCATTCCCTTCTAAGCCACAGTAAGAATGCCAAGCCCGTGGCTCTGGTTGAGTTGGCATCCACGCCGCCGAAGCGCACGACACAGGAGTGGATTGTCTCCAAGAGGCCTGACTTCAGCATACCCCCTCAATACCACGCTCCCTATTATACTTGGGTGTGCGGTTCAGGGTGTAGAGCATACCCCCAAAATGCAACAATCCCCACTATAATTGGGTTTGGGGTTTAGGGTGCAGGGCTTCCCAAACGGGAACCACACCAGGATGCTGATCATGATCTTACATTGTGGCCCATCTGGGCAAGCCACGAGCCAACTTCTGAGCCCTCTTGGGTCCAAGCCTGGGGCTTCCAAAAAGTAAGGGAGCCCTTGATCCCAATTTTTTGGGGGGAATATGTAGGGTTACATAGGAGATTATCTAGGGTTTAGGGTTCAGGGTTTAGGTATTATAGAGAGTTCCTATCAGAAGGGTTTTCGTTGTTGAAATAGGTAAGTAGGACCCGCCAACTAGCCAAACATATTCACGAGGAGTGCAGTGATGCCTGCCGAGCCTTCTACACTGATATGGATAATGTGCGGCTGCCCAGACGTAGAGTCCCGGAAGGGCAGAAAGGATCGAGGCGCGATGTGTAGGATTCCTCGGCTCTGGCATGCAACCGAACGTTTAGGGTTTAGGGTTTAGGTTTAGGGTTTAGGGAAGCAACTACCTTCTGACGTTCCTCACCCCCATCCCCCCTAACGAAAACATGGACCTTCAGTAAGGTCCCTCAAAACCTCCCGCAGTTCTGAATTAAAAAGCCATCGTCCGAGTCCGGGCCTCAAGATCTGCAGGGGGGTCTAAGGCCGAGAGAAGAGGGCCTCAGAACAATCCGCAATATTGAGTACCTCCTTTGCCCAAGTGATTTGGACTATGATTTTAAGGTCATAAACAAGGGTTTGAAATAAAAATGGCCGGTTGAAGGTTTAGGATTCGGTACAAGCCCTAAATCCCCAAACCTAAACCCAAATATTGGGATTCTGGATCTGAAGCTCAGAGGGCCGCATGCTGGGAGATAAAAAATACTAAGGGAATGAACACTTTTCTATGTTTTGGGGCCCCAAAATCAAAGCACGCTACAGAGGGCCTTGAATAATTAACCCCTGATCCTCAATGAGCGGGCCCAAACGCATTAGAAAGGGCCTCAATATCAGAAGTTACACTACAACCCCCCCGAAATGTACCCCCCTCCAGGGTTGAAGGAGCTCATAAGGATGATATGGAGCTTAATAAGGCCTACTAGGGTTCTAAAATTTGTTGGGGTGGCATTTGGTGGGGGGGTACATGTCTGACTCCTAACCTCCTAACAATACTTTAAAGAAGTCCAACGTTACAAGAAGCACAACATACGCTCTACAACACGCGGATGCTTGCATAAAAAACGTCAACTGAAACCGCTCAAATGGGTTCTACCCGCAGGACACCGGCCGGTAGACAAATCCCTGCGAAAACCATGATCCCCTATGAGCCTGTTGGGCACGCAGGTCCTGATTGACGTGTGTTTCTTGATATCGTGTATGATGTGTCCGAGAAGGCAAACTTCCCGATCCAAGTGTCGAACTCCTGGATGGTAGGTCGTAAGGTTGAATGCTGACGACCTGAGTCAGTAGCTGAAGAGCTTTCCTATGTTTTCTGAGGTCGTAAATACTGGAAACCTTTGTCTGCCCTAAGCTAAGTCCAACAAAGCAATTCTCGCTCAACAACGTTTAGATTGCAGCCAACATAGGTCTCCACTCGCTGCATGCCACAGCAAGCAAACCCTGCTTCCTGGAATGCCTACATTCAAGAGACTTGGCCTACCTTGGTGGTCAACGAGCTGCAAACCAGGAGCATGTCTGACAACAGCAATCTCGCGTCTCGCATTACAGTGCTTGTAGTTCTCCCTTTGAGCTCAGAAAGTGAATGGACCCCATATGAGCCGACATGCAATCTCACACCTGGAAGCCGCTAGCAGTAGCAGTAGCAGTAGCAGTAGCAGTAGCAGTAGAAGCAGCAGCTGTAGCTGTACTAGGAATCAACGTCCAGAATGGGTCAGCCTACTTGCCTAGGCTTGAAGTGGTGACCTTCAACAAATGTCGGGCTTGAATGCAGCTGTGCGCTGGAAGAGAACGGCTTGGCATGCTGGCTGCTTGATGAAGGCTCACAATCCAATTTTGCCACCTGCTATGCGACTATCCAATGCGCTGTCATACACCTCACAACTTAAACTGCAAAAGATCTGCATAGAACCCTTTTGAGGGTATGTGATAATTTCCCAAAAGAAAGGTCCCCAACGTCGACTCCAATATGTTACAACCCTTGTTCTGGGGTCCCACAGAAAATTCAGAAACCCCCCACATGTGGGGGACCTGGAAAGTGGTGAGGGATAACCTGCTAGTGCTGCCATGAGCCCAGAAAAATTGGACAGCTGTCTGCTTTAGCGCTTGGAGAACAAACTTGTGCGCAAGTGTCCTTCCGCATGCTTTTCCGGAATCTATGCTTTTCCGAAATCAGCATCGTTCCTTGTTCGCTTCCCGCTTCCGTCGCCCCAATGCCAACAAAAGAAGGTCACATCAATCCACATGTTGCGCTGCTCGTAGATGCGACTGAAACGCGTCCTAGCCTGACCCCAACTTCAGCATGTTCAGGGCAAACTCCGGGGGCCAGCTGGGACTGCAACCCCAGGCGACCCGCGCAAGAACCCAGAAGGCCCAAAGCTTGCATTTCATAGGATTACGTACACGATGTGAATCACGGATGGGAGGTGGTCCCCAGGCGGGGCTTCTGCGGCGGCACTGAAGGTGCAGCTGACGCTCCTTGACTTTTCAGGCTTGCATGTAGTACACCCTTGCAAAGCCCAGGTGGGAATGAGGGAATGGATGTTCTACATGTTAGAGTAGATCTCTCCTTCGGGATCGCAACAATCCAAACAAAGATTGCGAAGAATGGTTTAGGCTGATACAACATCTTTGATGACCCTTTCCGTCGTGAGAAGCCAAGCAGCACGAAGGATGTCGAGATGGGAATTGCCAGTGCAGTATTGTTGGCTGGGAAGACCGGGACAGGTTCCGGCTCGATTGGAACCACCTCCGCAACTTTGAGCCGTTGGACATGCCCAACAAATCCCTAACACCCGAAGACCCAAATACAATAATACTGGCGTCCTGTATCAGCATGCAATGTAGCCTCAACCCTCAAACTCTCAAAACCATTATTTACACAAGCATTAAAAAGGTGCACATATCTTGCTATACATATTCCCACATCTTACGTAGGGAGTGGGGGAATTTGGAGATGATTATGAAAGATTCTGGAAGGGCTCTCACAAAACCCGGTGCTAATCTACGGGCGGTGCATGTGAGTAGTGTAGTATACTCGTATATACTCGTAGTATACAGCCAGAAAAAGGTACTGGGAAGCTGGATGAAATTGAGGGTCTTGTGTCTTGAGCGCAACCACGCAGAACATGTATACACATGCATGTACATGTATGTATAAAATATGCACCAGAGCTATTCGCATGAGGCTAGATAGGAGCACAAGTGTAGAGACTGCTGCTACACAAGCTAGAACTATAAGAATGGAAGCCAATCTCGGCACATGCTGGCTACTTCTCACCTGGACAATATGCACTTCCAATTGCCGCGACGCAAGCATCCCAACCTGACGAACAAAACCACATCCCTGAACCACACGTCCTCACAAGCCAACTCTACACCATGACCCCTCGGCCTGGGTTTTGTTAAGGATCCTAAATGAAAGGAAACCCTATTGTTTACTATACACCCATGATATGGTCACTTAAATTAAACGCCGTAACATCAAACCAGTAGTTCTCCTGAAGGCGCATCCGTAAACTTGAGCCCTAAACCCTAGAGCCCCCACACAGGTGGGGAGTTCTCCAAATATTGGGTAGAAAAGGGATGGATTTGATAATTTTCTCCAGTAGATTCGGCCCAAGCACCGGTGGAACTGGAGGCGGAGGCCTGAAAACTCAGCCAGCATGAGGCTTTACTTGCTAGTGCGCAGGGAGGAGGGCTTTGTGGGCTCTATTGTTTGTTTTTTTGAGGCCGCGAATGTTGAAGTAGTCGGGGCATGTACCATAGCTGAGCTCATAGCTGTTGTAAAGTTTCGGAACGCTGCAGGCAAAGGCCCAGGTGGTAAGCGTTTAGGCGCATGGGCTCTGCGAAGCTTAGGCAGGCTTAGGGCCTTCAGGACTGCGAGTTCGGTCGCCCTCCCTTGCACATCCAAGAGAGTACCGCACGCAAAGTTCCGTGGCAACCCCCACAGTTTGTAAAATACAGTCAACTGCCAAAGTTCAAGTGTGCTAAGCTGCGCTTAACCTGGGCCGTGTGGGTTTACGCATCGTCCCTTCACAGAAGACTGATTTTAAAAAATATACAGGAGGCGGGCAACGACATACCAGCATGCCAATGGGTAGCTAACAAACGCATACAAATGACTCCCTCCAAGCTCTTTACCATACCGGCCACAGAAGCCAGGGCAACCAGGACAATGCCTTCCAAACATCCTCAACTCTCAAGACCTCTTGCCGTGGGAAGGGGGGTGGGAAGCGTCCGAAAATGAAGGGACTGTAGTCTTCCCTATCATAAGGTCAACAGAACCTCGGGGTCTAAAGTCTAAAGGTGGGCTCATAGTATTGTTGGCGAAAATGACAAATGACCTTGAAGCATCCCCTTAACCCTCAACCCCTAGCGTGGTAGTTTCTCATTTTCAGCTGTGCCTCAGAAGCAGCTCCTCCTCCTGGCTTAGGCAAAATGAACGTCCCAAGATCTAGGTCATGTTACGAAGCACCAGTGTTATTCATAATAGTAGCCATCAAAAACAACTAGCTACAGGCTATCGTGTCTACCTGGTTACAACTCGGGCCTTTTCCTACATAGCTCAAGAGTTGTGGGTTTCCCCATCAAGGGCACTGGGGACAGGCAGATACGTTATGAAGGATTACATGGCTATTACTTTCAGACACCCCGTAAGGCTCGACAAGGGCTCATCAAGGGTTCTCTTCAGGCTGCACATAAACAAACTTGCTTCGGCGCTAGCCCTTAGCCTCCACCGAGATACTCTCAAAAATGCGCTGCACAGCTACGTGAGTTCTTGGTGAAGGCGCCAACCATCCTTGCAATCTAGACATGTCTCTACACCCCAAGCCATGAATCTTTAACCCGCACTTACAGGTTTTCTAGGGTCTCTACAAACGAGTGCAGACAATTCAGGGAAACCCTCAGCCGTTTCAGAGACCAAAGTGACGTCAAGCACTCGCCGACGCGCATGTACGAAATCACCCCCAGGCCAAGTCATGCACTTGGGTAGGCATTCGATATTGTTTGGCAGGAGCACAGGTAATCCACTGCTTTCTCAAAGTGGAATATCACTCTTTCGGCTTCAGCGTTCAGCTTTGACTTTGCAAAATATGCTGCTGGAATTCATTCAGTGCTCTGGACCAGCAACTCAGCTTCAGCTCTGAAATTCCAGGACTTGGCTGAAAATCAGCGACGTGGGAATTCACAAGGTCGGCCCTGAAGATTGCAGAGAGATGATGACGGCCGACCGTCCACACATGGAAGAACAGTTCAAGATCGTAGGCCACGGGTACAACCTATGCTGATGTACTGACATGACCTTGAGGGCTTGTATATGTGCAAAGCTGGTTGTGAATGGAGTGCCTTCCTACCTAGCTACCAACCTAGACTAACTAAAATCAGCGGTTCTAATGTGCGGCTATCCTCTAATCGATTGCGTAGATTCAGCATCACTCAAACCTCATTTTGGTAGCCTCCAAACATGCAGGGCTGCAAAGGCACCAAAACCAGAACAAGAACCCCTGCGTATCTGCGAACTGCAAGCTGCTCACTTACCGGCAACTGGACTCTGAAACAGCCAACGCCTGCATCATGGAACTCGTCGCCGACATGCTCCTTGGAGAGATGTCTTCATATTTACTTCCCTAGCCGCTCGTAGCAGTGCAGCCCTATAGCAAAAGTCATCATATGTTATTCTCTAACCTTTGGTAACCTCTATACCCTAAACCTTGAATCTCATGGGTTTGAACATGGATCTATGTTCCAATGGCCCGGCAGGGCCAACCTCCCTCACGCAGGAATGCTTTTTGGACAGGAAAGACTCTGGTGTTACGAAGTGGGGTTTCCTCCCCTCGCACTCCAGCGCTGAGATATCGGGACTCTACACCTAAATCACTATGCTAAGTCTTCCTCGGCATGAAGCCATGAATGACGTCTCAAAGCTTTCTTGGTTCCTTGGACATGCCCTGGCCAATCGCGCCAAGCAGAAGGTTGCCAAGCAAGGTTTAGGGCAGTTTAGGGTTTAAGGTTGAGTGTCCGCAAGACACATTATTGCAAGGGAGCCGCTGTTCCAGCATGGCTGCTGCCATAATCTCCGAGATGTTGTAATCTGTGTCCTGCAGGCGTTTGCACACGACAACCCGGGTCAACTTCACATTCCGCGCCTCTAAACCCCAATCAGTCCCTAGTAATGGTACATAGATAATATGTACACACGCAGATGAAATTCTAGATATTATAGATATGGGAATACATATATGAGAGAGAGAGAGAGAGAGAGAGAGAGGGAGAGAGAGAGAGAGACAGAGAGAGAGAGAGAGAGAGACACAGCGAGAGAGGGAGAGAGAGAGAGANNGGGGGGGGGGCATTTCTTCCGAATACACCTCTGCCAACCTGAAACCAGGCACGGAGCTAGGCTGATGAACTGGATGGAGATTCTGGATTTCCAGAAATAGGGGTGGGGGCAACGCACCATAATCCTCATCGTATGGACTACCATTCAAGAAAGGGCTCCTGACTTTGAAAACCGCGATTCTCACAAACATACAAGGGGGCCCTTAATATAGCCTGAAACACGGAATTGGTAGTTGATTGTAGCCAAACCTACGAAATACCAGTAGTTTAAGAACGCCAGGATTTCATGTACAGGGGCGTAATGATCTGCTTGCAAGGGCTTGCTACTGTAAGGCTGAAAGTATGGAGAAAGGTACGAGCCTCTTCCTCCACGGCCTCAGCAGCATGAAACCTGTGTCCAGCAACCGGCACTTTCAGGAAAATTACGCTGCTCTTAGGGAATCTTGGGGGGATTACCGAATTCTACTCAGGATTTACTTGCACCTCTTTTGCAAAGCCCCCAGGCGGAAAGAAACTGGGCGGCGAACACTGAGCATACCCAAATATACAATAATTTACAATAATATACTATAATATATACTATAATATACTATAATATACCATAATATACTATAATGTCCTATAATCTACTATAATACTACAATGAGGCTTTGTAGGATCCTTCGCAGGGACCTAAGCATCTAGGCAGGTTGTTTGGGGCTCCTGGCTTTGAGGTCACTTAACTGGTAGTTGCCCAAAATAAGGGGACCCCAATCTAGACCCCCAAATACTATGGCCCTTATTATTGGGACTCCCAAAAAGACCACATTTACTGCAACAGAATTCAAATTCCAAGGACTTCTTCTTCGCAGGCCTGGGTAGGGGCTATGTCCGTTTGCAGGAAAGATGCTCGAAAGGGACATGTCCGATGCCCAAGTTCGTCATCACGCGGTCTGACGCAAGCGTCAATGTACCTGCAGAAATCCAGTACCCGAAGGTTGATGACCCAAGTTTTTGGGGCGCACCTCCTGTCATGGTTAGCACATGGGATATCAAGAAGTGGGTTTATCGGGATTCTCTCCTCTACCCCAAAATGCTTCCTACTGTCCTTTTTACGCTCAGCTTCCCAAAGGGACGTGGAACTACCCAAAGCTACGGTTACTTTACCTAACTTGCGCATAGAGTGCCAACAAAAAGCGTGTTCCCCTTACACAGCCCTGAGTATGCTATGATCCCGTTTGTAAGGAACCCCAGAGGGCGACCCCTAACCGGCAATGTGCTGAGGGGTCAGCGTTTGGGGTAAGCCACAAAAACTGCAAAGTACAGTTTCTCACTCCCAGCAACGCTAACCCCGAAGCATGAAAACCCTACATCATTTCTACATAACCCCTAAACAACCCCTATATAACCCCTATAGTCTCCATTTTCTTTTCCGTTATCCCTAAGACCCTAAACCCTATTTAATCCCCTATATAACCCCTGCAGCCTGACTGAAACCTGCCAAGGCGCAGACAGACGGAAGTAGCTGCCGAGGGGACTCGCAAAGGATGGTGGTGAAGTTCAGATACCTGTCAGAACCCTCCTAGGACCCTACCCAAGGGCTCCTATGTAGTTCCTTTTTGGGTCTGTTATGGTTTTTTGGTAAGGAATTATAATATACTACCCAAAAAGGAACTACATAGGAGGGTTTGGGTAAGGATATAATATGGCCTCAAATAGCGGGTACTTAGGCCCTAATAGAGGGTAGGTGGAGGGTCTAGGTCCACAACTTATTAACATGGCGATCAGGGTTTATGGTTTGCAGTAGGTTTACCAAGCCTTATAGTCAGGACCTCTAAGGACCCTGTGAGAATTATATGATAGTCATAGGGTCCTTAGTTGGGCGTTGGGCTATACACCACAATCCTTAACCGCGCGCTGTGCACCCGAATCTAGTGACAAAATCGATTTTACCATCAAGGAGGAGAAGCGGGTATATGGGTTCTGTTTTGCAGTTGATGGTAAGCATGAAGGCTGGTGCGTTTGTGTTGGCGTAGTGATCTGAGCTCATGGAATAGGATGTTCAGGATGGTGTCTCCTTGTATAAATAGACCCAAATTTCTGTGAGCCTACACCTGCTATTTGGGAATATCGCAACTGCATGCAGGAAACGGTAGACCGATTATGGGGCCCCCAAGTACATTTGCCATGGGCTACCATTAGTAACAAGGGGGTTCTGCAGTAAAGTGGATATGCACTAAACACCAAACCTTGAACCATAAATCTATCCGAAAGACCCATATGGAGGTTTCCAACAGTCAAGGATTATGATATATGAGAATCTATATCGGGGGCCCCTATAGCCTACAACCCTAAAAACCAAAAACCCTAAAACCCTAAAATCAAATCCCAAAACCCTAAAACCCTAAGACCAAATCCCTAAACCCAAAACAAGCCTACTCCCTTCTATTGCTTTGCTAGCGGCCTTCCCGGGCCATTGCTCACAGCTGGAAGGTCGGGGATCACGCCGGGAAGAGGCCTCAGGTGGATCTTGGGGGACAGATTTTGGGGATTTTCGCGTTTCGGGTTTTAGGAATCTAAGGGGTTTAGGGTCTAGGCATTTAGGGTTTTGGGGTTCAGGGATTTAGCGTTTAGGGATTTAAGGTTTAAGGATTTAGAGTTTAAGGATCTAGGGTTCAGGGATTGTGTTTAGGGATTTAGGGTTTCGTGATTTAGGGAACTTAGGGATTTAGGGTCTAGGCATTTAGGGTTTAAGGATTTAGGACTTTAGGGATTTAGTGTTTATGGATTTAGGGTTTAGGGCTTGAGGCTTTGGGATTTAGCGGGGTTACGAGTTGAGAGTTTGGGCTTTATTGGGGAGGGGGAGGGGTAGTGTTTCAGGTCTGTGTGTTAGGGATCTTTGAGTTCTAGGTTAGAGTGGGATTAGAGCTTTAGCGTGCGCGTGTTTTGCTGAATTTGGGTTTGAGGGTTTGAGCCTCAGGGCGGTGGAGCCCTGTCAGTCAGGCTTCGGGCATGAATTGAACTCGCCCTTTTCGCCTGCCCGCATAAACATGTGTATATATATATATACACACACATACAGGGGTCTGTATATGGATATATACGGATACATAGGGGTATCCGGGTTTAGGATTTAGGGATTTTACTGGAAGGCTCAGGGGACTCAAAGAGTGGGCTGTACATGGGTTTGCAAGTCCCCTAGTCGTGGTTGGTCTGCTCATAACCCACTGTATATCCTGCGCACTATGTCCCGGAGACTCTAGCAAACGCTTCCAAAACGCTTCCAAAAGTGTTTCCTAAACCCTGAACCCAGAAGATCGCCCGGGATGCGTCTCCAGTGGTGTGAATGAGGTCCTTCATATGGATAAGTACATGTTTCAGCCGCCAAGCTTAGCATGGTGTGGGAGCATGACTAGTGGAGGACAACAGGTGTATGCGAGGTATGGCATGCCATCTTTGTGCCAGAAAAAGTATCAAGGAGTGCGGCATTCAGATACTTACTGGTCATTAGTGGGGAATAAGGGAACATTGTTCCTACATAATCCCTGCATCACATATTCCCTTACTCCCTACCAAACCCCCCAGTAAGTGTATGCAGGCTTCTGCATTAGAGGCCTGGAGTGTCGGCCCAAAGCCAGGCCGCTTTCTATTATCACGTACCATCGCGCTGCCTTTTTCTGGGTTGCTCTTAAGGAACTTGAATTAAGTTGCCATCATGGGTATACAAAGAGCTTCATATGATTTCCACAGTATAGTAATTTGGAGTAAGTACTTTAACAGCAACCCAGTTATGGAACCAGATTTGACAAGCCCATATTCTTAACCACTCCATGATACCAGGAAAGACGTGTCAGGAAGTGTCTGGGGCACTAGACTCTAGACAACAGTCATGACCAACTTCATGATCACTCACGCGTAAGTAATCGTTAGCGCCCATGCACTTTTGTGGAAGCTCTGTACGCAGTTTATACCGCATTCCACATCTTGCGAAGGAAATCACATACTGCTGCACGTGTTGAAAGAGCCTTCGAGCATGTACATGACAAACACAACTTTCAGCCAAGCGGCGGCAAGAAAACGCACCAGTATTCGACACGCGCATCAAACGGTCCTGGAAAGGTTCGGTGCAGGGCTTTCAGATAAGGTCAAGGAAGCTGATGCTGGATATCTAAGGATGCAAGAGAATGTTCTGAGCGCTCAGTAATCTGATAGGTTGGTATCTCAGTCATTTCTACTCCAGAAGGAACAGGCAGCGGAAAGAGAAAAACACCCGGCCACACATTCGGAAAGGATGCCCCGTGCACATATGCTTGGTATCCCTACAGGTCCAAGAACTCAAGCAACGGGGGTCCTAAAGCCCTAACAGTTGGGTCCTTGGAACCTTAGGGTATGTGTACAAAAACAGCATGCGTGAAGCCAGTCCCAGACGCGAATATGCTTGATGCAGCCCTCATGAAAAATGCATGTCGACCTCCCAGATACCCATGATAATGACCTTTAGGCAACACCAAAAAATCGGTATACAGGCAACTGTTATGGGAATGTGGGAGGTCCAGGCAGATGTTTTTCGCCATCGTTTCCGCCAACTGCGTGCTCGAGAACAAACTCTGACCCCAACACGTTGCACTGGCCCGAAGCTTCTCCAGCAATAATTGGTGAAGCCATAAAAAAGGTTCACACCCAGATGCGTGACCATCCTATCTTAAAGGGTCAGGGACGTTGTCAGTAGGAAATACTAGCTGAGGACAGCCTGCTTTCAACCTCCTTTAAAACCCACCTTCCAAGCCCCCTGCGCCTCCAAGTAAAACTCAATCTCAAGGTTGCTACTTGGCAGCCCTACATCCTAAACCCTCTGTATTATATATATATGCATATATTCCTTATTCCCTACTCAGAACCAGTAACTCTGCGGCGTCGTAAGCCACCCGAGCCGAGGCCTCCCGTCACTTCGATCCAGGTTCCACCCTCCAAGCTTGCCCGGGCGGGATGAGCGGACTCGATCATTGGCACGGCCTTTTAGGATTTAGGGTTCAAGGTTTGGGGTTTTGGTTTTGCGGCTGTGGGGCGGATAGATAGTGCCCCCCACATGGGCTTCTCCTCCAAAGTGGGGCAATACTATAATCCTCAAATACAATACTCCCCAAAAAGGGCCCCTCATGCTGGGACACACCACAGAAGAAAAAGACCCCCCCCCCCCGAAGCCTTTAAAGCACCAAGCAGAAACCTAGAAGAGCCCAAGCAGCGAACGGCTCAAGGTGGGTACGATCAAGGGTTTAGGATTTAGGGTTTATAGGGTTTAGGGTTTAGGGTTTCAGACCCGCAGAAAGCTCTTGGGGTAAGTTTTCCTAAGGCTTCTAGGGTGGGCCGCTGTTTTCGGTCCGAGCCGGCATCTTGAACGGAAGTGCCTGTGCCTGCACAACTTTTGGTAAGTGCTTGTACACGAATATAGCTAACTCGTTCCAAACCTCCTGCTCAAAACATTGAGGCACCAAATCCCTTCCCCTTACAATCATAATACGCAACAGCTTGCACTCACACTTTCGGGGAGCAAGCAAACATGGATCTTGAAAATGCTTCGTCAAGGTTTATGCACTATCATGAGAAGCATGCTCGAGGAGCATAACAAATGACGAGCAAACCCGCGCTACAACTGCAGCTACCAATTGTGCTACAACTGTAAGCAGGTAGGATTGCCAAACCACCATGTACTCCATGTGGTAGTTTCCATGTATGAAGCATACATACATATATGTATATATGTGTGTATATATATACAAATACTATATACACGCAAAAATTGCCCCCAGACTACTACAATCCTCCCGATGGCCCGATGGGGGACCCTTCAAAAGAGGCTCCTAGTTTATTGGAAACCCGCTATATCCCAATATAATCTGTGCAACCCCCCCCCAAATAAAGCCCAAACTTCTCTTTTAATTTTCGGAAACCTAACCCTAAACCCCTAAACCCTAAACCCCTAAAGCCTAAACCGCGTGCAAACCCCTAGGGCTGGGAAGTATCAAAAGGTACCAACCTGATCTCAGGTAGGCTCTTCGGATGCAGTGGCTTCTCAGAATTGCGGGTTGGTAGGATTTCTGACTAACCTGTACAGGGGTACCAGTGTAAAGGGTGTATAGGGGTTGTGTAGGGGTTATCGGGTTATATAGGGTTTAGGGTTTCCATGGCTCCATACATCCATATAAACCTCTATTTGCTGAAGTCCCAGTCCTAGTTATAACTACTTTTTGGAAACCGCCTCTGACCCATGATTGGCCGAAGCTGCCCAATCTCGACACCAAATGTATACACTTACCGATAGTCCTAAGAAATCCTACATACTGCATATCTACATGCGCATACACACACACACACACACACGTATATGTGTGTATATATATATACGTGTATGCCAAAGGAGCCCTACACATATACATCTATACACATATGCACTCACACGTGTATATGTATATATATATATACATATATATTTGTAGAAACACATATGTACATATGGCTGTGAATCAAAACCCCGTTTTGTCGCGCGCGCCCCCCCTTGTTACATACCCCATTGTCGCGGCATGTTGTTACATACCTTTGTCGCAAATGCTTGGCGCAGGTATGCCCTGCAAAAGAACCTTGTCGCAAAGGTGCTTGTCGCAAGCCAGGACATACTGTTACAAACCTATGTCGCAGAATGGCCGCCCAAGCCCGTTACAAACCCCGTGTTTTTTGATTCGCAGCCAAATATGTATGTACATACGATGAACAAAAACCATGATTAAAGAACAAAAGCTTGGGATCTATTCTGGGTTACGCCCCTATAATCAAAACGACCGCTACCTGACCCCAAAAGTATGTAGAATAATTGCCTTTTGGGCTAGTGTTAGAAGTTTCCGGCTATTATTTACCTACCTTTGGGGTCTAGGTACTGGGCGGCTGAAATTCAATCACCCCATATACACCCCAAACCTCAAGAATCCAATGCCACCGCACCCCAAACCTGAATCCTTGACCAAGAAACGCTCAGGGTTTAGAGTATAAGGTAAACCCTCAGACCCAAACCAATGGACCTCAACCCTATACCCTAAAACCTAACACCCTCAAACTCAAGCCAAGGCCCCATATATAACGACCTGTATACCCTAAACCCCTTAGCCCCTAGTCAGGGAACCTATGTAACCCTATATATCCCCTATGTAACCACTAGATATCCCTCAAACCCAAGCCAAGGAACCATGAAGCTGTAGGTTAGCCCCGGCAGGTCATAGGTTGATGTTTCACCGCTTCGGGTGGCCATCATCTTCAGCGGCACCTTCTGAAGATATGAGGGTTGAGGGTTTCGGGTCATGTGTGGGCTTGCACAAACAAAAAGGATAAAGGGCTGTTGTAAGGGTTTCTTGCATACGTATGCATGTATGTATGTATGTATGGATGTATGTATGGATGTATGTATGCACAATCTACATATGTATGTGTATGTATATATATAAGGCTTACAGCATGCAAGCGAAAGACAGGTACGAACGGCACGCCATGAAGGGATTAGGGCTTGTGGGATTTCTCAAAACACCGGGGCCTTCATGGAGTGTAGGCGTATTTGGGATTTTCCATAAATGAGGGAACCCTGTTTACACCTCAATATGCTTACTTTGGTCCTGATTATTCTTGCTAGCACGATTAAGGGTATAGGGATGGTATAGGGATTAGCAGCATCTCCATGTAGCATTTCCTGCTGCCTTAGCTTCATACAGCATCTGAAAAATCGACTACTCAGAAATCTGGTAATCAAATACCTTATTCCTATTGCATTGGGCTCACGCCGCTGCGCAACGCTTGGAATAGCAAGGCTCATCCCAGCAACCTATACACCCCATATTCCCCCGTAAGTGGTTAGAATATGGTTTTGGGTATATTATAAAAAGATCCCCATATACTCCATGTTCTATCTACTTAAGGGGGACTATAACCCTAAACCCAAAACCCTAATCCTTAATTAGTAGTTTCCATTCTCTTTTCCATTATCCCCATATAACCCACTATAGGGTTTAGGGTACTTAAGGGGGACTATAAACCGAGTGATCATCCAAGGAGCTGTGGAGGCACCGGATGTGGGCGGTGTTGGCACGATGCCTGAGTCTATGTTGTTGCATTACCCAGAGGCTTCAAGTCTACATGTGGGCCCTAAGGTCTACTGCCCATTATACAATCATTTCAGAACTGATATTCTGCTAAAAAACATTCATGGCGGGGTCGGGTGAGGTCATTATGACTTTGCTGGGGTCTGTGACTATGATCTACACTGAGCCTTGGAGCCCTAGGGCTATACTTCCCACACCTGCACAGCAACCCTGCAGATGCTGATATTGTGGCTGCATGGGATTGGAATATCGGAAGCGCTGTTTCGGGAACCTGCCCAAACTGTATTAGGGATTAGGGCATCGCAGTGTACAACTCACTTTCACACAGTGGCTTTAAACTTTAGCATCACAGCGCATTAAGAACTGTCTATATTGTAGCATCTCGTGGCAGAATGCCGCGACCTTCCATACTACAACTACTATGTACATGTGCTCGTTGTAAGGGGCGTTTTGCATTCAGGCCTCCGAAGATTGTCGCATGGGGGCTACTGTGTGGATCCATCCCCTCGTTCTCTAGCAAGCGCCGGATCACAAAACGAATAAACTGGCTCCCACACCCTAGGCTTGATCATGACATGAAGGGGGGGGGGGACACAAAAATGTCGTCTTTAGAAGCTCTGTTGTTGTCGGGTGAAGAAGTCATAGGGAAGCAACATCCTAAGGCATCAAACATCTAAGCCATCGCGCATCAAAGCCGATTGCCTTTGCCGAAGCTACGGCTATGACTACGACCAAAGGCTTCGAATGATATGCGCATTTCGTTCAGCCCTATTGGACCTGAAGAACTTTTAGTCCTAACTTACCACCGACTACGACTACGACAATGACTACTACTACTACTACTACTACTAGTAGCCGCCCCCCCCCGCCTACCAACTATGTTCCCTT
>CAJNIZ010031669.1:57983-69467 GCA_905231905.1 Symbiodinium pilosum | reverse complement strand
CCCCCAGAAGTAGATAGAATATGGCTTTGGGTATGTTATAATAAGATCCCCATATATCCCTATCTACTCAAGGGGGACTATATACCCTAACCCTTACCCTGAAGGGTCCAAGGACCCAAGCAATTTGCTTTTAGGGCCCAACTACCATTAATATTATAGTTTTTCGGCCCTAAAACCTTATTATTTGGGTCCTTGGACCGTTAGGGTTACCCCAAATCCTACGCAACCCTGATCAAGAGGAGGCGAAATCTTAGCGGAGGCGCCTCTGTTCGTGAAGAAGTCTGGGCCGCGCAGCCGCATTCTACTTACTGGGAGTTAGTAGGGAATATGGGAATACATTCTATTTGGAATATATAGGCGTTATATTCCCTTACTTCCTACTAAGAAACGAGCAATTAAGTCTAGGTTTTAGAATTTACGGCTTAGGGCTTCGGGCTTGGGAAGTATGATAAGGTTTCAGGGTTTCAGGTAGGCTTGCCATTTGTCGGTAGGGAGTCTTCGAAGGGTATTAGGGTTTCAGGCTTTAGGATTTGGGGTCTAGGGTTTATGAAATGGAAGAGCCACATTCAGAAGCACATTGAAACTGGGGGTTTATGGGGCTTTGTTAGGTGTCAGGTTGTTAGACTTCGCAGGTTTATTTTCTCTGCTGGGGCCCAGGCGTGTCAATCAATAGGGCCATCGGGGTAAGTGTAGGATCCAAGTGGCTTACACCTGTCAGTTGCCCCAAAACCCTAAACCCTAAACCCGTGTACTTTAAGAGTGCCCCTGGCGTAGTCTCGCCCCCCCCCCCCCTCTTCATTACTCCCACCCCCTTTCTTGCTTACATATGAGAATCCCCGTTACCGTAGTAAGGTTTCTATATACATCCTGAGGGGTGGGGGTGTTAATGTTGAAGCCGCAGAGCTACCAAGCATGCACCTCCCAAGGGCTTCATGAGCCCTAAACCCTAAACTCTGAGCCCGTAAACCCCAAACCCTGAACCCTAAACCCTGAACCCTAAACCCTTCCTTACTTAGCTCATGCCTCAGCTTGCGGGGTTTATGGTGCATGGTAAGTACTGCCAGGGGCGGGCTTCCTTCTGGGGTGTCTACGGGCAGAGGGGGGTGGGGGCCTACTGGCAGCTCATACCCTTAGGGTTTATGAGTATAGGGGTGTAGGAATTAGTGACTCTAACCTAAACCCTTGACCCCAAAACCCTGATTTAATCAGGATTTGGGACTTAGGGGTTTAGGGTTAAATGCTGGGTTGCTGTTGAGGAACTTAAACCATGTTGCCGTCATGAAGAAACCTAGGGAGAGTGTAGGGTTTAGGAGTTGTGAGGAAACCAGAATGTACTATTTGTAATTCTTGTGCTAACTTGACTTGAGAGCCTGCACACAAATCCAAGATACCCAACACATAGCTACCTTAGCGCCTATGAAGTTGGTCCGGTTGCTCATGTTCCGCTTATCCTTGGGTTAGCGCCTGTACTCATACTCTGCTAGGTAGCTTTTTCAGGCATACAAAGCTAGGTAGCCGAGAAGGTATCTTCCGTGGCATGGTCTTTCAAAATACGTGAGCCCCAAACCTTGGGTACTGCCCCCCTCCCAGTAACAGTCTATACTAGGGGTCCTATCAAGGGCTATATATAATCATATTATAACTATCATCCAACTGTTACTGAGGGGGGGCAGTACCCAACCTAAACCCTTAACCCTGAGTTTTGGGGTTTGGGGTACTGAAGGAATTTGCGAAGCTAGCCCCTCCTTTGTCGCTAAATTGATAGAGTCCTAACACCCTAAACCCCTAAACCCCTAAACCCTAAACACCTAAACCCTAAACCCCTGAACCCTAAACCCCTAAACCCTAAACCCCTAAACCCCTAAACCCTAAACTTACAGTCAAGGGAGGAAGCCGGCATTCCACCCTCCATGATTTCTAGACGCCTTGCGACCACTTGGGAGCTATGGTTCGGGTACTGCCCCCACTCAGTAACAGTCTATATTAGGGGGGTCCTATTAAGGGCTATATATGAGCTATAGTCTAAACTCCTTAAAGGGGGATATATAGGGGATAATATAGGGGACTACTATTGGGCTTATTAAGGGGGATACTATGAGTTTAGACAATGGTTCATATAACCATCTTATATTTGTTATCCAACTGTTACTGAGGGGGGGCCGTACTGAAGCTATGGTCTAAACTTCTTAAAGGGCGTTATCTCAAGGATTTTATAGGGGACTACTATAGGATTCAAAAGGAGGATACCCGGGAGTTTAGACTATGGTTTTCGTGAGAAGAAAAAGCGCCATTTTGGCCTCCTTCCTAAAACCGCCTGAGTCGGCTTTCTTTTGCCTAAATCCCTAAACCCTAAACCCCTAAACCCTAAACTGTGGGCCCCAAAGCAGGAAACTGTATTAGCATATGGTTTTTCCCAAAATTCGGAGTACCTTGTTGGGTTCGGGGTCTGTATAATGAGAACTCTAGGGTTTAGGGTTTAGGGTTGGGGGTCTATACTGGGGTCCCCTTATTCAGGGAGACTAGCATATAGGAATACAATAGGACTATATGGAACCTGGTAAGCATATTCCCATTGCATTCCCACTATATTCTTGGTGGTTCCCTGATTGGGTTCCCACTTTACTCCTTGTATTCCAGCCACTTTAAGCGCCACACTTTCTGATGCGGCCGAGGTGGTCCACACGCAGGTGCCACCCCCAGTGTGGGACGTTACTTTGGTTTAGGATTTAGGGTTTTAAGGTTTAGGGTCTAGGGTTTAGGGATGAAACAGATGGGCACGGCGTGAATAGCGGATGCGTTCCAGATTTGGTCCTGCATACGCTGCGGGTCGCTTACACAGACTGTTGATGATAGAGTTTAGGGTTTGTATAGGGACAGTATTTAGGAGCGAGTAGGGTGCTGATGTCTGTCTCTGTATTTCCAGTTCTTATGCGACATGAGGCTTTCTGCAAACCCCTCTCACCTGCTTTATCTACGCTAGGCCCCCTGGAGATCCAACAAATAAAGTCTCCCAATGATCTCGTTGTTTTTTGATTGAGTAATGGGCCCACCTTTTGGAGGTTCCATTCTTGAGATCTCTCAAGGCGTCTGGGTATGTAAGGCCAGTGGCTTTGAAAAGGGTGTGGGATATGGGATGGAACAATGCGGTGTAAAAGTTTGGGGCTTGCTGGCAATCGCCGACAGACCCGAACCTCAAGCCCTAAACCCTCAACCCTAAGCCTTCAACCCAAAGTCCTACCAACCCTAGGCCTTCAACCCAAAGTCCTACACCCTCAACTCTTAACTGCGCTGTCTTCTGGGCTCCTCAGCCCCAGACACACGCCCCGAAAATCAAAAAAGATTGTTTTAAGTCCAGATACTTATTTTCTGGGTCAGAATTTAGGGTTATATGTCTAACTGACCTCGGGCAAGGTTCCCTTGATGCCCCGGCTTGGTTGCCTTGAACATCAGATATTTGTTGACATATTAGAGAGTGCAAGATGAGTTCCACTATCTGGCTGAGGGTATATGATTTAAGGTTTAGGGTTTCCCCCCACATTTACTTACCCCAAACCCTAAATAACCAACAACTCTCTACTTAGGTCAATGACTTATAGGCAGACTTCCAGATCCTTTTGGTTCTACATCCCTAGGCCTTAAATTCTTGGTTGCAGACCCTCAATCCTCAACCTTGAACCTGCTGATGCATGAAAAGTCTCAAGCACAAAATCTTTACACAGGGCTTTATAGGGTTACATGGGTTTTCGACCGTGGGCCCCACAGTCTATAAATATCACCTACATTGGGATGTTTGAAGCCTATGGGTAAGATAGACCCTCAAACCCTAATCCCTAAACCCTAGGCCTCCCTACCTGGACCCCAAAAGTATGTAAAATAATGGCCTTTATGGCCATTATTGGGTTTTAGGGCAATTATTTTACATACTTTTGGGGGTTTAGGTAAGCCCTAAGTCCTACACCTCAAACCCCACGTGAGAGGTTGGCAATTCAGCTGCAGAACATATCGGAAGACAGCCGAGCCAGGTTCCATGTGAAGGTTTAGGGTCTGGGTTGTGTGTGAATTCATGGTGAAAGGGGCTTAGGGTGTAATTAAGTTCTACCTGGACCCCAAAAGTAGGTAAAATAATAGCCCAAAACCCCGAAATATAGCCCAAAAGGCCATTATTCTACATACTTTTTGGGGTGTAGGCAGGGACTAAGAGTTGAGGGTTCTAAGGCCTAGGCATTCGTGGGTAGTTTTGGCGTGCGTATATGTTGCTTCGCTGCTTTCGCCCTATCTCCTGTGGCCGAAACTCTGAGCCTTCCAAACTCTAAGTCCTGACATGAGGGGTCCGGCATACAGCTATGATTTTTCTGTGGGTTCTTATAGTGGTAATCGTTTTTAAGGTTTTGAGGAGTATGTGATAGGTATGCACGTTGGACCCTTAGCATAAGAACTTGCGAAAGTGGATCCAGCTCCACAAAACATGTATTTACGTTATAAAGGTAGATGAATTGATAGGTCTTTGGGATCAGGGTTTTGTGCTTAATTAGAGCTTCCTTGTGAGGGCTTTAGGACTAGGCAGATATGTGGGGATTACCAGGGGACTATGGGGCTCCCTGCTGAGGACCATAGCCTATAGACTATAGATTTTAGGATTTAGGGTTTAGGGTTCTGCAAGTATGACCATTATCTTCTCAAGCCGGATATTGGGGAATGTCAGCGCGGAAGCTCAGGGTTGCGTCGAGATTGTCCTGAGTGATTGAGGTCCTTGCGGATGTTGTAGAAATGCTTTGGCCAGGATACCCTGACGCAGCCGCAGCTGGATCATTGCATTCTCGAACTTCTTCCAGCGAGTGCCAGGTTCATGGCCAACTATTTGAATGAGGATTTGGTGGAAAGAGCCAAGCAGTTTGCAATCCGAAGCCATCCGAGATGGATGAGCGAACGGGATCCTCTTCTTTTACACGTTGGCGTCTTGGCCGAGGCTGGCGGCGAAAGAGATGCACCATGGGAAAGGGATATGTCCGCAACTTTCAAAAACGGTCTGGAAGGGACATTGCACACTGCGAAGATTGCACAGTAGGATGTCCGGACGCAGCACTTGCTATTATCAGCCATGAATGTCCACACCCAGATCACAGACCTCTCTACTGCATGGGCTTAACTCCTATAGTCCCCCTTAAGTGGATAGAATATGGGGAGTTATAGAGGGATAATGGAAAAGAAAATGGAAACTGGATGCCGGCGATTCTGTGTGGAATTTTCAGCTAGGAAGCTACCAGGTCCATGTGCGGGTTGCCCAAAACAAGGGGTCCCTTTTTTAGGGGTCCCCCTGATAAGGACTATAATATTCAGGGGTCTATATTGGGGTCCCCCTATTTTGTGAAGCCAACATGTAGGTTCATGTCCCTTGGACAGTGGGGTACATGCCCATAGGGAGGGAGTGGGACCACGAAAGCAGCCGCGGTCATCTACATAAGGAACATGAAGTGTAAGTATTATATAGGAGTTGTATTAGGTTTCTATGGTTTCTAATAGGGTTATATTGGGTTTATATTGGGGTTATATTGCGATAATGGAAAATGAAATGGAAACTGGTATTCAGGTTTCATTAGCCCCGTGAGGATTTGCATGCAGGAATTCTATTTGCCTGGAAACGAAACGGGATCCGCAGATTGAACAAGCTAGGTCATGCTGCTTCCCTATTACCCTGTTAGAAGTGGTTTCATTTTTTGTAGTATAACTTGTATAACTCCCGGGAATTATTGAACATAAACTTTTCTCCTAGGCCTACTAAATTGCAGTTGTTGCTTCAAGGAAAACCCGGAGACCTGCTCCGCATTAAGAACGAGATCAGGTGGTTCTGTCGACAAGAATGAAAAGATCACGTCTATAGTCGATGTAGGTGTATTTAGAGGTACACAGGCGTTTCGGTTTAGGCGAACAAGATGCATGTCTAACAATGAACAAGATGAGGGTGTGCTGCGGATAGGACCAGGCGATGCTGTTGCTGCTTAAATCCTTCAGCAGGTCAAATGTAGGCACCCCCCCCCACTCTCCAAACCTTAGCCCCATGAATCTGAAACCTCCAATCCTCTAAACGTGAACTCTGCACACCTAATTCAAACTCGAAGCCCCTACACCCCAAACCCGACCGAAACTAGGGATCCTTTTGAGGAGGGGGAGCCAGAATTGCTTCAACACCAAAGAGACAGTACGCTGTTGAGGGTTCAGAGTTTAGGCGCGTAATTTAGGTGGACCCCCCACCCAGTAATAGTGACTATAAGGGATAATAGGGATTATATTAGGCTCTTCTTATAGTCTTATTATACCGCTATTACAGGGTGGGGGGGTCCTCCTAACTCGTACCCCTGAACAAAGCTAATAGGTTTGCCGTTTAGCTCCCTGCAATTTTCCTCTTGGAGCCTTTTGGAGGGAACTTTCAGATTAAGGGGTATGTGTCCTAAAACTCTAAACCCTAAACCCCTAACCCCTATAAACCCCGAACCCTAAAGTCACTGCTTTAAAAATTCAACCCAGCGCAAGGCTTCTCGAGCTGAGCCAAGCACCAGAGGAGGGCTCTGCGAACCAGGACTTGGGCGGCCCACACGAACTATAGGTGGTTTAGGGTTTAGGGTTTAGTGATTAGGGTTTAGGGGTTTTGGGTTTTAGGTTTAGGGATTAGGGTTTAGGGTTCAGGGTTTAGGGGTTTAGGGTATAGTCTAAACTCCTCCAAGGGGATTATATCGGGGACTATTGTGAATAGGGGTTGTTAAGGGGGATACTAGGAGCGTAGACTATGGCTCATATAGGGTTTAGGGTCAGGGTTTAGGTTTAGGGTTTAGGGAGTACGGTTTAGGGATTTGGCCTTGGGGTAGGTATATAGGATGGGTATGAGGATGTGTAGGCATTCGTGTTTGGGTTAACGGATTACGGTTTAGGGTTTCGTGTATATGGAGGTTATATGTGTGGTGGTGGGTTTAGAGTATATAAGGTTTAGGAATCAGGGTTTAAGGTTCGTACCATTTCGCTCTCGCTCTCTCTCTCTCTCTCTCACTCTCTCTCTCTCTTGCGCGCTCTCTCCTTATCCGCACTTCTGTGCTATCCGCATTCCAGGAACCTATTACATTTTGCAGACCGCAGTCATGTCTCGGCAATTCTTCTTGTAGCCTTGAATTAGTGTGTAATGTTGTGTACACTTGGGCTCCCGGCAGACCCGGAGGGGTCAACATACCCATTTCTTGGAGGGTTAAAGGTTTAGGGTTTAGGGTTTAGGGTTTTCGGCTTTTAGGGTTTTAGGGATTAGGGTTTAGTTTTTTTTTGTTTAGGGTGTGTTCTGTACCAACTACTATACTGTCCTAGTCTGAATGCGCTGAAGAAGACAGCTTCTGGCACCTTGACTCTCATAATCCTATGGGTTTAGGGTTTAGGGTTATGCCCTGATTGAACACCCTAGGCATTGATTGAACCCTAAACTACTGGGTTGCTGTTAAGGAACTGAGTTTAAGTTACTCTGCTTGGGAAACCGCGTTAATACTATCTATACCCATGATGGTAACTTAATTTAAGTTCCTTAACAGCAACCCAGTAAACTCTAAACCCTAACGCTAGGGGAATCCCCACAGTCAAACAGGATGCGGTTGATGGCGCTGGCGGAGCATTGCTCAGGGTGCAGCTTGGACATTTGTTCGCCCTCAAGGGACCCCTCGGGCTCCTACTGGGGCCGAAAACCCTTCCCAGAACCTCCCATCTAATTCTTGCAGAATATGTAGTCGCTTTTAAGTAGATCAAATCTGGCTTTGGGTTTATGAAAATAAGATCCCCATATAGAGGATATTCTATCTACTTCAGGGAGACTATAATTCCTTCAATCTCTATGCTTTGTTTCGAGGTAGCCCTCAAGAGAACAGGCTGCAGGGTTCCAGTTTACTGAAAGTCATCGAAAACTTATGGCTGGGTTACTGACGCGGGTTATTCGTATTATTATTACTACTGCTATGAGTATTATTATCATTATTGTTATTTTGGCCACAAGTATACATACTAAGTCCATTGACCCTCCAAGTAGGGGTTTACAGAGTTTAGGGTTTAGAGTTCCTAAGCCCTAGACACTCAAGCTTCAGGGCATTTGACCAGGTTAGAATTTCGGGTCAGGGGCCCAGAGGGCAAGTTTAGGGGACATATGAAGATCATAGAGGTCTCCTTTAAGATTTGATGGAGATCATCCCAAAACCCTAAGCCCTAAATATCATTGTTTGTAATGAAGCTGTCGCATGAGCTGGCCTCCCCTGAACTCACATGGAAAAGAATCATGCGGTTCAGGGTTAGGGTAATATTAGGGTTATATTGGGGTTATATGGGGACAATGGAAAGTAAAACAGAAACTACTATCGCGGGGTTTGGGGTTCAGGATAAAAGGCCTGCACCCTAAGTCCTTCTGGCGGACGACTTAATTAAAGCTACATCTCATCAAGCTGAGCGGTCAAGTGGATACCGCCCGGTTTAATGTAGACCCCTGATTAATAGACCCCCTCCACTGATTAGGGATTATAATAGGGATCCTAATAGTAAGGCCTTAAAAGGAGGGTGTTTATTAATCATAGGTCTAACCCTCGACCCTAAATAGTAGTTTCCATTTTCTTTTCCAGTATCCCTATATAAACCCAATATAACCCTATGTAACCCTGTATAACCCTATATTAATCATGGGTCAAGGTTTAGGGCTTTGGACTCAGTGTTTAGGGCCTGGGGTTGAGGTGTTGAAGCTATCTGCAGGTATGTGCTCGCAGTATCAGGTGGACACTGCCCCAAGCCTGATAATTAACAGGTATTTGGCAGTTTCCATAAATATGGGGACCCCAATATAGACCCCCAAATACTATAATCCTCATTATGGGGATCCCCAAAAAATGGTACCCCTAACTTCGGAAACCCCCATATGATACAGGACACATTTGTTCAGGCTTCGTAGATCAGATCGCTTTGGTGACGCGCAACCGCTGCAGCAAGGACCCTAAAAGAGTCATGCGCCAGTCATAGGTTTCTTATCATAGGGGGTGGGCCCACGAAACCGGCTTATTAGGGTTCAATACCAGGGGACTCTCATACGGTGCCGGCAGTCAGACAGTTGTGACAAGGCAGTGTAGGGATTAGGGTTCAGGGTTCAGGGCGCGGGGTTCAAGGGTTGAGGTTCAATAAGGCTCTCATCCAGGACTTCTATAGGCTTAAGTGCCCTACCGAACTGCACACGCAGCTTATATGGGCGTCTACCCACCTGTAGACTCTCCACCTGCACAGGTTGCACAGATAAAAGGTATCTTCATGCATAAGGGTTGTGGTTGCCAAAGTCCTCTCACAAACGGGAGTGTACTAAGTGGTTTGGGTTGACACGCACCCTGACACATGAAACGGTCCTAAACCCCAAGCTCGTAAATCCAAGACCCTCAAACCCAAAAGCCCTCAACCCCAACTCCCTGAACCTAAGGATTAGAGCCAACGCTGTGCAGTCCTTCGATGGATCCACATCTGCAAGCCTGCCGACTTTTGCACAACCTAAGAGTATATGGTTTCGGGATTCCACCCAGATAACAGGATGTTAGGTCACCACTACGACATGAGGCTGTGGTTCCCAAATCCCCCGATACGTAGGTACTTGGATCGTTGGGCAATGCAAGCTTTTTCCAAATTGGGTTTACAGGGTTCAGGAGCAATGGCTTAGGGTTTAGAGTGTTGGTCGGGGAAGTTCTTTGTCTAATAGTGCTCAAGATTCGCTTGGGATCAGGATCTAGGTTTTGAGCTTCAGGCTTTAGGCTGCTGATAGCAATTTAGGACGTACTGTAGGTTGCAGGAATGGGTTTGTGAATTAGGGTACTTTGTGTTGTCTTTTGGGGGTTGACATTTTGAGATTCATGGTTCAAGGCTTGCCGTTCAAGACTTAGGGCTTGGGTTTCAGGATGCGGGGCCCTAAACCCTAAAGGGTTCAGGGTTTAGGGAACCTCAAACCCTAAACCCCAAACCCTAAACTTTAAACCCCGAACCCTAAACCCTAAACCATAAGCCCTAAACCAGCGGTCCAGATCTATAGCTCAGATTTATTTCCCGTAGCCCTGTAAACCCTGCACCCTAAACCCTATAAATTGCCAACTTGTTGAGCCTTTCTACTGGGTTGCTGTTAAGGGTTTGGGGTTTAGGGTTTAGGCTTTGATGTTTATTATTTAGGATTTAGGGTTTAGGGTTTGCGGTTTAGGGTATAAGGACCTTAAGCTAAGTTACCACAATATGGACATGTGCCGAATAATACGGCGTCCTCATAACGGTAACTTAAGTGCTAACAGTAACCCAGTTGATCAAAGATCCTTGCATTTGCGTCGGATGAGCAGGAGGCAGGTTGCGGCAAGCAGTGAACGCTAATCGCCCCGCACCCTACCTGATCCCTAAACCCAAACTCCAGAAACCAAACCCCTAGAGCCACAACCCCAAATCCATGATCATAAGTTGTCTTAAGTCCAGAACCCAAACCCATGCCAAAGCCCCAAATCCAACATGATAAGTCCTAAGCCACCAGAACCCAATCCCTAAATCCGGTGTTTAAGGTTGAATCGCAAGTACTAGACACCAACATCCCATCCCAGAGTGACCCTGCCAGACGCAATCCGGAGTCTTTATGATCTGGGTTAGGGTTTAGGTTTAGGGCTTAGGGTGTGGGGTTTTTGTTTGGGGCTTGCATTTAGGTTTAGGTTCCAAAGAGTTTAGGTTTAGATTATGGTGCTTAGGGTTGAGGAACCCTCAGATATCCCCTTGTAATGACAAAATACCCTAAAAGCTAAGCAACTTGTATGTATACATTGAAATACCCCCGCCCTCAACCCAAACCCCTAAGCCCTAAAGACAAAGACTCCATACCCTAAACCCTACCTACACCCCAAAAGTATGTAGAATAATGGCCTTTTGGGCTATATTTAGGGGATTTGGGCTATTCTTTTACCTACTTTTGGGGTCCAGGTAAACCCTAAAACCCTAAACCCTAAACCCTTAAACCCTAATAAATCCTATATCGCGCCTTGAAAAGGTATATTATGTGGCCCAAGTCGTAGGCCTCGCGGTTCATGGCTTAGGGTTTACCTTTTATGGTTAAACATCTAGGGTCAAGGGTTTAGGGTTTAGGGGTTCAGGGTTGAAGGTTTAGGGTTTACTTTAAACAGTAACACGTAGGGTCAAGGGTTTAGGGTTTAGGGGTTTAGGGTTGAAGATTTAGGGGGTACTTTGAACACGTAGTGTCAAGGGTTTAGGGTTTAGGGGTTTAGGGTTTAAGGTTTAGGGTTTGCTTTACACACGTAGTGTCAAGGGTTTAGGGTTTAGGCTTGAGGGTTGAGCTTTTAGGGTTCTTGTCTTAGGCCACTCTGAATCAGGCTGTCCGATCGTTGGGGCCTCCGTCGTCGGTGGGGGAGGAAACAGGTCAAACCCTAAACCCTAAACCTGAAACCCTAAACCCGAAACCTGAAA